>QYTT01094427.1:4962-23174 GCA_006980735.1 Dasypogon diadema
AAAATCATTGCACTTAAAACTGCACTTATTGCAAGTAAACATAAGTGTACGTCCAGCTCAAAAAGTGTTAGGAGAGAACTATGCGAAATTTATAAAAAATTGTCATCAATGTTAATTGATGCGTGTGGGAGCAAATTTTAATCAATATTACTTGATAAAAAAGCCCTCAAGTTTACTTGACAATAATCATTGATCGTGTGGGAACCCCTTATAGCTTTGCATAGACGCTATGAAGTGTTTTCATTAACTTCGCAGTTGAGAATTCAGACATGTAGAGTAAGACAGAATGTCAAGCGGTGGTTTTGAAGTTTTCTTGGTACTAGTCATATATCAAAATAACCTTGACATATACATCGATTGTTCTGGATGATGTAAAAATCCTCTTTTCTAATGTAGATAAAAACCTGGAAGTACTAATACAACTATATAGTATATGTTATATCTAAATAACAGGAAAAGCATAAAATTTTAAGAAAATGACGATTGTATTAATGTAAAGATTCAGAATGTATAACCGAAGCTTCGCAACTGGTTACATTACGTTGGTGTCCAAACACATAGTATTCTCTTGTGACTGATCATGTAAGTAAATTTGTCTCTGGTGAGAGCCATGGTCATCTATGGTGCGTTAGGGCCGAAACACATTCAGAGCCGCAGGCACCAAGCCGCAAGTACCAGGTATCAAATTCAAGTTTCAAACAACGAAAGCTTATGAGAGCTTCCACAAGATCGGAAGAGCATCATTTGGTACCAGTATCAAATGATGCTTGCTACCCAAGTTTGGAAAGTTTTAAATTTTGGTACTGATACCACAGTGCTACCAACAAAATAAATGTACATTTTTATATTTTTTGAGGTGCCAAAATAAAAGAATTTAAAATGGAGGAAAAGATAATTGAATTTATGAGGAAAAATAATTTCATGCATGATATAAATTCTACGGAATATAAAAACTTGAAACTTATCTAAAATATTTTGATAAATTTTCAATCATAAATATTTTAAAGTTGTCAGTATTGAATGATGCTTGCGGCTTGGTACCCTGAATGTGGCTTCCCTCGGTATCATGTGTCGGCATCAAATGCTTGGTACCTGCGGCTTGGTACTTGCGGCTCTGAATGTGTTTCGGCCCTTAGTACGGTGGCCCAAAATGTCACAAAAGACTAGTTTCACAGTCTTTTGTGACATTTTGCGCCACAAAAAATTCAAATCCTAGCCTTGTACGGGTGCAATGAGAACCTGTAAAAAAGGAGGCAGTGCTTAGTGCTTAAAGGCTTTTAACACTGAATTGCCTGCATAAGTGAGCGCAAGAAAATTCTCGATGAATTTCAAGAGGTCTTTGCGGCCAACACCACACTGACGGATTTAATGCCGAAAGAATTCATACCCAACCAAAGTAACTTTAGAGGGCTGCTCAATCTGATCCACGAGTGGTCTTACATTTAAAAGGGGCGCACTTAGGCGGTACACGGACACATCCAATATGGAAGGAAAAGCAAGTGTGTTCTTGGGTCTTTGGCGCCAACTACAGTGCTGGTGAAGAGCACTGGGTTCCACACCTACTATCTTCTAAGCCGACATTTACGCAATAGAGCTCGGTTCCCGCGCGTTCCTTTGCAAGATTATGAAAGGAGCGCAAATTTATATTTTGTTAGACAGTCAATCGACTCCTAAGGCTTTGTGCTTTTATACCTGCGAGTCTAGGCTTATCTAGAGCTGTCTCGACGTTTTAATGTAATGGCTAAAAGCAACAAAATAGCTTTAATGCTGGTGACAGGAGTTGAGGACATCGAAGGAAATGAGACTGCGGACCGAAAATGGGTACCGAATCTAAATTCATTGACCCACAACCACTTTGTGGTCTATTCAAAAGTCATGACAAGGCTACTTTCCAACACTGTTGGGCATTATTCGATTAAAATAGTATTCGCGAATACAATTACGATTATAAAAGTATTCGTGGGATGCATTCGTATCGGAAAAGATTATTAATCGCATTCGTTGAAAGCGTTTACGAATGCAATTCGTCAATCGTATGCGAAGATCGCGATTATTAATCGTAATCGTTGAAAAAAGATGTAATGATTAACGATTGCAATGCTCAGTGGTATTCGGAAAGTAAGATTACGAATACAATTCCTCAATCGTATTTGAAAGGCACGATTACGAATGAAATTCCACCATCTTGTTCGAAAGCCACGATTATTAATTGTAATCGTTGTAAGGATAACAATTACAAATACAAATTGTCAACTGCAATTGAACGCGTTTTTTGAACACAATTACAGTACTCTTTTGGGAAAAGTTTCATTTATGTTTAATGAGAAATACATGTTTTGCATTTATATTAGCTTTCAATGCCACCCGTTTTTCAAAAAGATCGTTATTTACCAACATAGTACATAATAATTTGAGATACACTTAAATCTTTTCAGATCTACATTTTAAATTGCTAAATACCACAATTGCAGTTTGAAATGATACTATAAAAAGGCCTAACGCTGTTACTACCGAACAGCAAAAAATTCTAAAACTAAAGAGTATGAGAAGAAATATAAAAATGCATTTTTTTATTTAGAAGAAACTGAAAGTATCATCTATACAAAAATCCTCTACTGCTGCTGCTAAAATGTAAGTGCTACAATTGTTTCATTGTATCCTGTCTGTTGCAAAATTGTATTTGTAATCGTTAAACATGCTTATAGCGATTACGATTACGATGTGAAAATATCGAACATCGATGTTTCGAAAACATCGATGTTTTTAAAACGTCAATGAACATCGCCCAGCACTAGTGAAAAGTTGTTTTTGGGAAGGTGGTCATCATCATCATCTTCATCATTAACATATTAAAAATCTCATACGTGTCATTGCTGGAATGCTGAAGATTCTTTTACTAGGTAGTCTCAAATTTTTGATGATCAGGTGCCTCTCTTGTTTTAAGAAAAATCTTCCAGAGCTTGTTCTTCAAAACTCTTAGGCAGATGAGGTAAAAGAAGATCTAAGTTGCTCAAGGTGACACAGGAGACAAGTACCTACTTTGAAAATTTTGACATAAAACATTTACATCTGTATCAACATCATTATTGTTACAGAGAATAGCTGCAAAGACTTCATAGGCCCAAAACAGAACACATCCAAGGGCTAATAAATGTAAGTACGAGGAGGAAGCGTTAAGGAAATTCTTTTTAGGCAAAATGGAACATTTCTGGTGAAATAGAACTATTATGTAAATCTATTAGAATCAAAACTAGAAATTTTTTGAATATTTCTGAAACGAATGCATGTTTCTTTACGGTAAAGTCAAACCCGAGAGGATACTCAATGACGCCATGTAGAGCCTTGGCGGAAAGGAAAATGGGGGTAGGGAACAGGTTACAGTGAAAACTTAAACTTGTAAGCACATGTCATATTTTCCGTAAATTCAGTAAACTATAAATTTTAAAAGCTCAGTTTGCTGTGCCATCTTACAATTCTTTTAAATTCAGTTTTATTGAAAATATTCGGAGAACTGTGATATTAAAATTGCTCGTCCAGAGGACACTGCCAATACAACCGGCCCACATCTTAGTACCAATCACTAACGTTTCATTTTGAATCCCTGACAAAATTTTTCTAACTCACTACGACCTTCATTATGGATGTTTCATTTCAGAATTGTAAAAGATATCTATCTGATACCTATTTCTAGATATATCTTTTTTAAGAACATTATTCAATCCTTGTTCCTTAAAGCCAAGCATGGCCCCCTTTACCATTATTCGTTGACGGAGGATAGCACAGTTAGAATATTTAGGCTTTTTCTCCAATAAGTTGTTGTTAAAATCTTTTGAATCCCTCCGGTAATAATACACTCATACACAATTACAAGTTAATCGAAATATTTGAGAATGGCACCCTGATATCAGCTCACCGCATCACTGCTACATCGATCCAAAATTTGAGCTCACCGCATCACTGCTACCTCGATCCAAAATTTGCCCTATGAAGATAAATTCGGCATCGATGCAATTTTGATACATTTTCGTTTCGGTCAAATCATGTGAAATAATTCCCAAGGAGTTTTGGCTTTTATTAAGCTTTGTTATGAATGAATCAAAAACCACTGATTCGAAATTACTAAATAATAATCATACAAAACAGAAAACATATAATTTCAGATCATAAGTCTCGAATTACGTTACAATTAACAAAAATGATTTTAGAATGCATAAGTGAAAAAGAAACCTTCATTTCCGAAACACCGAAATCATATAAGTACCATTTCTCACTTACGGTGTACTCCAAGAACATAAACGAATTTATCTATATGTACTTCTTATATTTACACATTTGACTTTTATTATACGAAAATATTCCTCTCCGATCGATAAGATTTGCTTGTTCTACTGTGAGCTATGCAAATGATACCGATGAGGTATTGACGTCACATTCACTCGATAGCAAAATAAACATTTCTTCCAAAAAGCGAACTGCTTGCCAAACACATCCATTTGCCCAACTTCCTTGCCTCTTATTATGAGCATTCTGCACAGATCCGACTCATATGAAAAGGACCAGTGAGAGTTCGGTGCCCTGATTACATGAAATATTCCACTTTTTCCCATACGAAAACATTTTATTTGCCAGCTCTGTGCCCCGTCCCGTGGTGAATCCAGCTTCTGCACAGATGAAATCTGAAACTGCACTTGCGACGAGTGGGTAACATTTTGATGGCTATTTGACCATTTCATATGAATCTGGTAATCTGGCCACTTGGCTCGTGTAGATTGCTCATATACGGCTCGGTTGGTTCGTTATTCATCTCAAGTGCCCTTTTCGAAAGGTCTGAAACATCCAACTTTTGCAGTACACAAAGCTTCTAAATGCAGCTTCCTGCTGGCTCGTTCGTGTGTGCAAAATTTTACATTTTCCACTCAAATGATAGCCCGGAATTTTTCTAAAACCACTTAAAAATCGCAACTTCAAAATGAAAACACTATACAATTGAGATTATGAATTTTTAAGAGCAATGGCACCCTTTCTGATATTTTGCTTGGTATAGTACTCATTTAAGATGCAAAGTTTGTTTGCGTTTATGAATACCAGAAGGGGGGTGGAGGAAAGATAAACTCTTATACAACACGTACCATCAAAATATGCAAAGCTCACAAGTATATTTTACTTAGGTTACGGGGACGGTATCTTTTCATCTCATGGTATAATACGATTATAAGGATTAATTTATTGAAATTTTATAGATTGCGGATATATTTTTCATAATTAAAGAAATGTTCGCGTAAAGTTTATTCCTGCTACAACTTTGTCTCAAAGAAAAACAATAATAATCTCTGGCTTAATTTACCCAGCGAGGAGAACACAGACAAGGAAGTCATATGTTTCGTGACATGAGTTGCAATTGAATCTACTGGCCATGCAATGGATTCGGATTCATTTAATTATTAAATCCATTAGCTCCTAATGATAATTCTGTTATTAGCATTATATTATTAATAATATCTAACAAGAAAAGAAATTATAATTGGTTTAGACCAATTATGTTATACTCTAGTGTTGTATACTCCAAGGTAGATATTGGCTAGCTCTGGAGACGGGCTGAGTTCCTGGAAAAGAATGGTTTTGCGTGCCAACGTGATCTTTCGTCGGAGACAGGTTAGAGCACGAAACCTTGCATCACAATAAAAAACCTTTGCGAAATAAAAAAAGAATTAAATTTATTCGAGAAATTCATCAACTACAATCTAGTCGAAAACCAAGTCACAACTCAACTTACTACAACTTAAGCGAAAACTGCCAAGTCACTTTAATATATTTAAAAAAGAAACAAAGCAAAATCAAAAAAAAAATGAAAAAAATGAAAAATGAAAACTTATAGAGTTCCCCAGTACTGACCAGCCAACTACGAAGATATAACAAATTTCTAATTTAAAATTTTTTTTTGTTACTTATCTTTTAGATGGAGTCCCTTTTCTCCGCTTCCCAGCACCGGTACTTGCCGGACACTCCTGCTCGCCAAGTCCAAATTCCTTTCCGAAGCCTTGCGTTAAAAATTTTGTTCCCTTTTTTTTATTTCACGATCCGCAATCCTGCGCCTTTTATTTACTTCCCACTTTTCCACTCTCCAAGTTTTATTGTTTTCCCACTTTTGTTAATCACTTTAATCCCTCTTTGTTAATCACTTTAATCTTCTTTCTTTTTTTCCGCACTTCTTCTCTACAAAATGAACTTTACTCCAACCGATGTCCAACCAAAAAGAACCAACCTCAGTCCCTCTGTCTTAACTTTCCCTCGAAATTCTGAATTCTGCTTCTGATCCGAGCAGTATATTACGGACATTTCGTTGCGCCATTCCTATTTGGGTTGCGCGCTTGTTTTCAAAATTAAAATTCAAATATTCGGTTACACTTTCACTTCTCTATCACTGATTTTTATTGACTGTAGTTTAGTTTTGTAAATAATGTCTTAATTTTGTTAGACGAACATGCATATGCAGGCTTCATGTTCGTTGTTGTTATCTTCACCACATCACAAATTAGGGAAATAAGTTATAAGACTTACTACATTGTCCACTCTCCACTTTTGTATTTTTTGTTTTGATTGTTTTTCCTTTTTTTAAGGAATCTGGAGTTTACACTTCTAATATATCGCGCATGAAAATATTAGCAGGAAAAGAGACTCTAGAGCGCCCCAAACAAATACATAATTAGAATTTAATCTTCTCTTAATTTCTTTTCGTTTGAGCTAGCATTATTTTTAGTGTTCTAAATGTATGATATTTAAGCCTACCTCTGCTGAAATTGCCTACCCTACATTGTAGTAGTCTAACCTACGTCCTACATAGTACTTAATTCTACCTAGTTGAGATTAATTGCATTAAAATTATAATAACTGGGTATGTGTAAGTGCTTTATGGCTTTATGATCATAGCTTCTGCCGTCGCTATATGGATTCTCAGCTGATGATTTGATAATATTGATACGTTCTCGGGACATTGACTTCGATTGATATCATTCTTATCTTTTCCTGCTTCTGGGTGAACTGGACGTCGGTCGATAACGCCGAAAACCAAAACTATCTTTACTAGAAATCCTCTCGGCTTTGCTTTTATAATCTCAATCACGTTCGCAGTAAACCCCACGATCTCGCCGATACTCTCACCGCTTTTCCCTGTCTCGATCCCTATCTTCTTAATAGCAGTCTTGTAACGTTCCTTTGCCTATTTAGTTTTTTTTTCACTTTGTGGTTTTTAGACGCTGGGTGCTCCGTTCCCATCCTCGAATGTTTGTTCTTGTCATCTAATTCTGCCCTGGGGTTTGTGGGGACTAGAATGACCTCCATCCTTTACGCTATTTGAACCCTCATTTAAGTCCATGTCCACGGCATCGTAATTTGTGTCATCCGATTGGGTTTGCTGGTATACTCGTGTTGTTTTGACACAGTCCAGGCCTCCATGGCTTCCTTCCACAGTCACTTCCTTGTGGTACTCGCGCCTTAACGTCTTCTTTCGTTATCTGCAATCAGAAGTTTAGAGCAGTACCTTGGCTCAAAGAATAATACCTACGACTGCACGGACCCCAACACTCTTTTTCCAACACCGACAGCACCCCTTTTGCAAACGTAACACTAGATGTAGGGAATGAAATACAGTAATGAGCATGTAGTGAATTGTCTGCCACTACTGATTTTTACATATTCGTAGTTGACCTTTAAACCTGCAGGCCATCCTAGGCCGGTCACACACTACGGTATCTTGCTTCGGATTACGCAATCGTTCCAAGAAATCTGAAGTGTGTGGGCAGATTCTGTCGGTTAAGTCTGGAACGAAGCATTTCTAACTAATCTTGAAATTTTATCCGAATCGTTCAAATGTGGAGCAAAATACCGAGCTGCTACCGAGCTCGGCAGAGAAAAGGAGAGGGCCTATTCCAATCCAAGTCTTCGTCTTCGTCTTGTTATAACAGTTAGTGACGTCTGATGTCTTGGCCATGGAGCTTGACTAGTTTGTATAACACTTCGTTAAGTCAACGATGGACTTGACTTAATGGAAGTTATGAACAACTTTCATCAATAAAACACACATATTTTCCTTGGAATAAGCTGCTAGCTTTTACAATTAAAATTAAATGGCTTTAAACCAAAATAATATATAATTTGCATTAATTTTTGTCTATTAAATAGACTAGTTGTAATCATGAGGCGGTGGGCGAAATATCAAAAATCAAGCAAAGCAGAAGAATTCTAGAATTTTGACCTCCAAGTGACCTCTAAATTTGACCCTAGAAAAAGCTCAAGGTCACTACCAAGTGTACGTTTTTATGCCCTACACACTTATAACATTTTTGAAGAAACAAATACCTACATATTGTAAATATATTTATGTAAATTTTTTTTGTACGACAAATAAATTTGGCAGGAGACTTGAAAGGAGAAGAATTTTTTTATTAAATACGTAAGAAATTAAAAGTTTCATATGACAGTCCTCTGAAGGAGTTGCCTGATTTTCACTTTTTATCAGGATATTGTAATTATAATAAAGTACATTCACAAAGTTAAAAAGAATATTGTTGTTTAATTGAATACAATTGGCATCATCATCCTATGACGAAGGAAAAATATTGGCAGAAGCGACTTGGTTTCGGAGAGATTCCACTGTATTATTGTTTAAAAAGTAGAAAATTAGTCTTTGCATTTTAAAATATTTTTCTTTTCGTTGTGCAATTAGTCAAAAGATAATTTTTATAAGAAATATCCAAAAGAAACACCAACCTCGATACGTTTTATACCTATGGATATGAAAATTTCTTACTCAACACAAACACTCCTCACTTCTCAAAAATTCTTGAGGAAAATTGAACATTCTCATAAGAAATGATCATCCTCCATAAGCCCTTATACATGAAAATATTACAAAATTATAACAAATCACATTCATCTAAAGCCCTCCTATCACAACGGTATTCGCCCCTTAATCCTGTTTGGTGTTTCTTCGGAAAACTTGGCATCCTGTCCCAGCCATTGACATCTACTTTGTACAAAAGCTCTGAGAGCGTTCATAAAACCAGGACATGAATTCTTAATGACGACAATTATGTATTCGCCTTAAACATTATTTTGCCTCCTGCAAACATTTCGACTTATTTCTTCTGTCCTGACTTCATTACACCTCACCACCTTGAACTTCCTTCCAACTTTGTGGAGAAAGAGTTGCTCTCATTCAAGCTGTGATGTATTGTTATTGGTACGTTTTCCCTGTTAATATAATGCAAGGAGAGAAGACAATAAACCTCTACGTGCAAAGTAAAGTTATCTCGGCAGAAACTGAAAACATTTTCCACTACCCTCCCTGATGAACGTGACGCTAAAAACTAATGTTGCTTCTGGTTCTGGGGGACTTTCTTGCGTACAAAGAGAAAAAATGAGAAAGGGTGCAAAGTGCCAACGCAGCCAACTGAAAACTTAATGAGGTGAGGACTAATAAATTAGCCGCGTAAGCGATTTCTGTGAAATAAAGATGAAAAGCGTTCGCCAGATGATTGCTCGACAACAATTTTAGTATATCAATCTGTCATCAACACTTTTTCGATATGTCAATTTATTTAAGGTGAAAGGGTTTCCCAATTTGGAAACAACTTCTAGTGTCAATTTGAGATCTATTATCTCTCGCGAGAAAACTAATTATAGTGGCACTGAAAGAAGATATTTTACAGCTTTGTTTCTAATAAAACTTACGAGATTATTCTTATTATTATTTCTTCTACTCGTACGTATCAATATAACTGCCTGCTTAATTCCTGTATGGTGTTTAAATTTGTTCAAATTTGGATTGGTACACCTGCTTTTAGCAGCCTAGTAAAGGATATAACACGAAAAAATAAGTATGAGGACTAAGAATTTAATGATTTTCAATATTGTGTCGATAAAACACGAGATAGATTTGTATACATATTATATTTATTTATATTTATCTTCCACAGTGAGGCATATTTACATACGATGTTTCTAACAATTTATTATTTTATTATTTATTTATTTCGGAACCAGTCAGACGCGCTACCCTTGATATCCAATCTTTATTTTGGGAATAGAAAGCAAGTAGAGGAAACTAAATCTGGGTTATAGTGGGGATTTTGATTCAAACTCCCAACGGAATATTTTGAAGAACGCTTCTTGAATGATAAATGGACCAGGCACAAATAGATCAAAACTGCTCTGCTCTGATCCTGTTCTAAATGAATACACAACATTCCAATTGTATGAATTATATGTTCAGAGCGAAACATTTTTGGTATCCATTATGTTGAAAGCATCAAATTTTGAAATAAGATAGAATTGGCTCAATTAATAATTTCAGGAACCTTCTTAATTCGACAATCTTCGCCCATAATTTCCTGGAATTTTTATATCATTTCATTATTTATTGATATTGATATCCTGCCGCTTCGAGATTTATCTTCAAATACTTAGCTAGACTTCGAAAAGAGAACAAAAGAGAAGAGGAACAACAGGAGAAATGCCGTCGAACTTAGGTGAAATCAACAATTTTCTGAATGTGTGTCTATTTGACAGATTGGACTAGAAAATTTCCATGCAAAACTCCCTGGATTAACCCAAGCTGTCAATTTGTACATTGTAAAGTGAACAGGAATTTCTACGTGTTAGTGAGCAAATTGGCTTTGCTTTTGCCCCTCTTTCGTTGTATACTCGAAGGTCCCAGACAACAAGTAAAAGCTGTCTAAGACAAGATAGGCCCTAATGACAGATAAAGTAAGTCGGTCGGTAATGTGTAAGTGAGGTAAAGTCTTCCCGAAACCTGTATGGGTGCGTTTCAGAAACGTCAAATAAACGTATTTTTACACACCGGCTTGAAGCCCATCAATGGTCTAGAGTTTAGACAAATGCTAGGAGTTTAGCTACAAGAGTAGGATGCCAGACAATGTCAAAGGTTTTTGAGATATTAAACGCAACCACTCCCGACTCCCCGAAATTATGGGAACCTCGATGCCTACGTCATCAAGTCACCAGTGGAGCACCTGGAACGAAAGCCATATTGGCAATCGTGAATTAGCTGATCGCTAGTCTCTCCTTTTTTAGAAATTGGCTAAACATGAGAGGGGTTCCATTAAGTAAAATTCGACAGAAAACAGCATCGTTTAAACACATCTGAGAAGAATTTATAAAATACCACTAATTGGTAAATTGCAATTTGAAATGCTGACATGGTATCGAAATAATCGAAATAACTTCATGGAAAACTTTTCTGCCTCATAAAGAGATAATAAAAAACAATTCGCCAATGAAACACCAAAAAGATAATTTAATACAGAGCTCTATGATATTAAGATATTTTTGTTGTTAATTACAATTACGAATACATTTCCTAAACGCTATTTCCGAAATTGTTAAAAGGCCGCGAACAACTGTGCATTATATAATTAAAAGGTATAAAAGTGATTATACAGTAGAAAATAGGTGCAGAACAGGTCACCTTAGAAAACTTTCTGAGAGTGATCGAAGGTGGATTGTACGACCAATTAAAAGAATTCAAAAATTAATTCAGTATTGGCGAAAAATACAGAGCAGTATACGGGGATTAAGGTTACTTCACAAACAATAAGAAATGTCTTAAAAGCTAATAATTATCACGCGAGATCTGCAAGGAAGATGTCATATATCTCGAAGAAGAACAGATTGGCGAGATTAGAATCTGCAAGATATTATGTTAATAAACCTGAGGAGTTCGGATGGATGTCATTTTCGCAGACGGAAAGTAAATTCAATCTCTTTGGATGTGATGGCAAGATTCTGATTTATAGAAAACCAAACACAGAACTTGAAGAAAGAAATTTAGGGCCGATTCCAATCCAAGTCTACGTCTTCGTCTTCGTCTCGTTATAACAATTAGTGTCGTCAGATTGAGACGAGCATCAAGCAAGCTCGTTCCAATTGGGCTTGATTTTTGACATTTCGTTCATCTTCCATGGTTAAGACTAATGTGCCTATTAGGCAGAAGTTGATGGAAATTACACATTATTTTTGCTTCGATTCGTTTGATTTTAGTTGTAAAAACTATTAGCTTATAGTAAATCAAAAATAATACAAAATAATATGGTAAATCTATTTTTAAATAGAAATTTTGATATCGAAATCATTTTTTAAATTCGACATGAACACGGGATTTAATTTATCCTTTTCCATAATTAATGTTTGTTATAATTCTTATTCCAGAAATTTTTCAGCTTTATCTCAAAACATCCACCAAGAAAACTTTATGCAAGTAGGTATCTATTTGACAAAGACACAACAATACCCTGAAGGTAATATTATTCCATTATATAGCAATATCTGGTTCTCAATGGCCCTATTTATTCCTTCAGCAATGTAAATTTAGTACTTTTGCCCTTGTTTTTGCAGTCCCTTATCCCCTGTGTAGATATAACGCACGTAGGCATCTCAGGGTATATTAGGGAAAATCAATTCCCATAAGATGAAATTGAACTGCCACAGTATATTCTCTCCAGACATATTTAAGCTTTAATCTGTTGCTCGTTATTTTGGAAAGAAGACATTTGCAGAATTTTAGAGAAGCCATACTGCAATTTGAAAAGTTTGAAACAATTTCCATAATGAGGTTTTCATGGATTTCAAAATGTATTCTAATTTTATAGAGTTATTTACAAACTATAAACTAAATTTCGATGTTTTTAAATGAGGTTTTAGTAGAAAATATTATTCGTTTCTCAAAGAGATGCTATAGGCGGCAATTTTTCCAATAATGAGATATGCAACTTTACTAATAAATCATAATATGTACTTACATGAAAACATATTTGTTTTCGGGATATGTACGGTTTTGTTTTAATTATCGCAGAAGAATTTTTTCCAAGTGCGTATTTCAGAAACCATGTTACAGTTAATCTGAAAAACACAGAAAACAAAACACTATTACTGTGTAACCAAAGAATAAATAATACTAGCAGAAAACGATTCAGAACGACTTAGAAAACATACAGTTGTAAAAGTGACCTGCCCGTGCCCCTTGCTTTAAATAGTTACCATTGTACATGAGACCTCCTAGTGGGAAATGGGAGCATTCTAAGATTAATCTTGGAGGTCTCCAGAGAGATGGATATGAACGACAGGAGACTTCACGTTTACCTCATTCTTTTTAGATTTTAGCATTAACATGCCATTGCAGAGGAGATCTCCTTTCGAAAAAAAACACTGAGTAGATTGGGACCAATGTTGGGACTTAATTTTAAAAATAAATGTAATGAAATAACAATTTTTATTAACAAAAATACGGACATAAATTTGTCATTATAACGGAAATATATTAATTTTTTCCAAGGTATTGTCTAAACTTAGCGGAGATCCCATGTTGCAAATAAACCGCGATTTGTAGCATGAATTTTTACCCAGTGCAATATCCCAGTACCTTCGCCAGTACAATTCTCGTCAATTGAATTATTTCAACCATAAGTACCCAGGCAAATTACCGCGCCCCTTGCAAGAATGTAGAAAATTTACTATAATAGTAGTACAAGTCCCAACACTGTGGGACTTAGTATCCAGTATTCTCCTGGAAGGCACTTTAGATTAATTTCAAAGGTGAAACTCTGAGATTATTAGGAAGATATACAGAGAGGTGGCGATATATACTGTGTTCTCTCTTACATGGCAGTTTGGGGAGATATAATTAAAAGGATCGACACAATTTTTCCCATTTCCTTTCTGTGACTTCACTTTTCCCCGCTTAAACTTTTCCCCGCTTAAAACTGCTTTCGCAGCTTTTACGACTAAAATTCCAATACTCCCTTATTCCTCTCTATTGGAGACCTTGTCAGATTTTCTAGTGGCAAAACCCCAGGGATATATATTCCTACAAGCCGTGAACCAGAGAAAATAACGCACACAACTACTAGGAGGTGTAGGCCCTAAATTCAGATCAAATTGCATTGATTCTTACGGGAGAACAGGAATTTTTTTAGTTGAAACTGGCGTAGCTCCGAAACTACTCTTCCTACTTAAAAATAGTCTTCTAGGAATTTTAAGTCTAATAAATCTACTTTCTATTGGTGTAAGAATAATGATAGTACCTAAGATCGTTATTGTGCACATTTTCGCATTCGAACTAAACTCTAACAATTTTTCTTGTATCTGCACTGACAATGGACCGTGAGCTTTGACTCGCTTTCTGCTGGCTGCCGCTGGTATATAAGCGAAAAATGGTTAGAGTTTCGTTTGGACTGAAAATTTTATGTAATTTTGTTAGGCAAGACATATTAAATTTGATATCATTAGAAAGGTAAAGAATCGGACTTTAATTGCTTAGAAGATAATTTTGCCGTAGAATGGATAGTTTAGGCACCATCAGGTGATGAACAAAAAGTTTTATCGTGTGGTCCATAAGAAGCAATGTAATTTGACTGAATTCGAGGAACCATACCTGCACATAAAGAATTTCTACTTCATGGCTTGTAAATTATATATCCCGGGGGTTTTGGATTATTACAGGAATACATCTTTATTATGTTATCTAATCTTTGCTGGTAACCAACTCATCATGAGCTAAGCGATGGGCTCATGAAGCAAATGATTACTTTTGTTCTACAGCTGGGACTAAACTCACTTATATGCTGTTATAAAACATAATGAGCACTCCAATGAGTCTTAGTAAGATAGTTAACCTATGAAGATTCCTCTCCTAAAAGGGCATAGAACGAGGTAAAGTCGATGAGCGTTAGTAGGCAGGACGAATGGACAAAACCACTACAATCGGATATTTTACTATGGAGGTATGGTCGCATGAAGCCTTGTTATTTTGTGATATTATTTAATCTTTGGTATGGACAATACGACTTTATATACTACTACTTTTGTAACTTCAAGCGTGACCATTTTTAAGGATTCCTTGAAATGTACAAAATTCTTAAAATTTATTTCTTATCGATGCCAAACTTATCTAAAAGCCACCATAATTTTCTAACTCTATACGTAATTTAGTAAATTTTATATTTATATCCGATAACCATGAATACGTAAATATTTGTCATAAGTTAAACTAACGTGAACACGTGCGAATGTAATACAAGAAACTATTCGAAAGGATGTTAGATATATCGTCATCTGTTCAAGTTAATATTTGCCAACAAACAATCTCTCTGCTTAGATTGAGCTGATATCGTATTATGGCAGCATATCTACATCATTGTGGGTTTTCTGCCGGAGTGTGGTACAAGGATGTTTGATTTAACCCACAGGCGGGCGAGGATGTTACGTTTTCCTTTTCAAATGCAAATTTCCCGACTATTTAATAAACGTCGATGGATCTGATTCGAGCATGAATATAAATTCGAGTATGCACTGGCAGTGGTGCGTCGAATGAACTCGAGCGTTTTAAGGTAAAGCTCTGGATACAGGCATACAGCATATGGTATACATATTCAGAAGATATTGCTTTTTCCGAGAAAATAGAAGAGCCTCGCTTATGGAGAGAAATTTCTTACTAGATTTGATTGCCTACTCTTTGATTTCATAATTAAGCAACAGTATGTGGTTTATTTTGTACAATTGACTTGCTTTGCTTCCTAAAAATCGCATATAAAATATTCACAAAGGCAATACACTTAAACATGGGTCTATTCAAAGCTGTAACAAATGGATGATAAAGTAGAAGGTCCGGCTCTTCTCCTTGTTATCTTTCTGGAATATATTCAGTATTTCTGAATTTAAATCTCTCAGCTCTATAGCTTTTAAACGAAAAGATACAACAGAATATTATTAGTCCACATTTTAGAAAATATTTACTGTTTCCTTCTCATTTTCTAGAATTGCAAATAGGTCTGGCAATTTTTCATACAATTTTCTCTTTTGGAATTATCCTGAAATTAAAATGCCATTAAGAAACAGTTAGCGATAGAATATCACTTTCAAGATTCCTCTAACAGCTGCAAATAGGAACGATAAACGCGAATATGATTGTGGAGATTATTTAAATATGAATTAGAGGTAAGAATAGGTAAAATATGTACTTGTGTAATTTAATCGTACTTCGAATGCAAAGGAAATTGAATTGGAATGCTTTCTAAAAATAAAAAAAATTACATGGATGTTGTTGCCAAAGTGATGAAAGATTCTAATCACATTGCCACTGTATTATCGAAGTTCTTTTCATGTAATATGGTTACGAGTTTTTTGAAGGATTTCAACTTTTGATTGATTTGTTAAATAGGTTTGCCCTACCCTCAATTATATGCGTTTGATTTTTTGTAAGATCTAAGAGGTGATTTTGGTTCTGGGGAAGATTGTGTATTTGGCTTGTATATTTGACTATCGCCAAATTTTGCATCTTCTTCGTTTAAGGAACTGAAGAAATTGAAATTGGCCCTACTATATTCAGTTCTATTATATCCCAGTACGAGATGTATTCATTACTTTGTGGCAACACTTTTCGCCACATATGAAAAACCTTTTTTTTTCATTTAGCTTATAATTCGTAATAAGAATTTTTATGTAGTATATATAAGTACTTGCAATATTCTCAATAAACTTAGTTCTGACTCGACCCGAAATTCGAGAAACTAAAAGCCGCATTCTGTGACTTAGTAGTTCCCAGATTGGTGACCCCAAGCAGAACTAGACAGGGCAACCCCCCACCTCCACCAGAGGTGAGGTTCCCCTTGCCCATCAGAGGCGCCAGCGAACTAGTCAAGGTAACCCCCCATCAATGGTAAGGTACCCCTTGCCCATCGAAAACGCCAACTGACTAGCCAAGGTAACCCCCCACCAGTGGTAGTGCCCTGTTAGTCAGTAGCCATGGCGAATACGGATGATGAGTCAGCACCGCAGGAGGTTAAGCCGAAATCTTGCATTGCCGGAGTAGCGGTACGTGTGCCCTCCTTTCGTAAAAGAAGCCCGGACCTATGGTTCCATCAGCTAAAGGCACAATTTCACATCAGCGGCATCACAAAAAATACTACCAAGTATTTTACACTGGACACAGAAATACTGTCGGAAGTGCGAGACATTATCTACTTCTACAGGCATTTCAGGATTCAGAACAGAAACGTCTGAGAAAGCTTCTTTCAATTGTAAAGCCCAGTATGCAGTCCGAGCGAAAATTTCGGTATCCTGTTGGGCATATAAGTCGTCACGGAAAAAAATAGTGTAGAGTTAAGAGTGGAGACTGGAGGTCTTTCCGCAGAATAAATTTAAATAAAATTATTTCACTTATTAAATTTATTATTTTATTTATTAAATAAATTTTTATTTTATTATTAGAATAAATCTGTCACTTCTGTCAAAATTTCGGTGCGAAATAAATGCCCGGGCATATAAATCGTTGAGGAAAAAGTCTCCACAGCACATCGAAGCGCCTTCTTCAACCTAGAGTGCTAACTAAACTATTTTTGCGTGAGCAGCGTACCACTTTGCGAAATCGGAACCGAAAATTTCGGTGATACTTTTCGCTTGGATTTTTTTTACATAGGTTTGGTATAGGAAACGAAATTTTCGCTCGAACTGCATACTGGGCTTAAAAATGGAAAATAATAAAGTTGCGGAGTTTTTATATATTTTACAAAGGGCGCCAGCGAACTAGTCAAGGTAACCCCCCATCAATGGTAAGGTACCCCTTGCCCATCGAAAACGCCAACTGACTAGCCAAGGTAACCCCCCACCAGTGGTAGTGCCCTGTTAGTCAGTAGCCATGGCGAATACGGATGATGAGTCAGCACCGCAGGAGGTTAAGCCGAAATCTTGCATTGCCGGAGTAGCGGTACGTGTGCCCCCCTTTCGTAAAAGAAGCCCGGACCTATGGTTCCATCAGCTAAAGGCACAATTTCACATCAGCGGCATCACAAAAAATACTACCAAGTATTTTACACTGGACACAGAAATACTGTCGGAAGTGCGAGACATTATCACCAGTCCAGCTGAGGTCAACAAGTATGCAACTCTGAAGAAACGACTTCTACAGGCATTTCAGGATTCAGAACAGAAACGCCTGAGAAAGCTTCTTTCAATTGTAAAGCCCAGTATGCAGTCCGAGCGAAAATTTCGTTATCCTGTTGGGCATATAAGTCGTCACGGGAAAAAATAGTGTAGAGTTAAGAGTGGGGACTGGAGGTCTTTCCGCAGAATAAATTTAAATAAAATAATTTCATTTATTAAATTTATTATTTTATTTAGGGCCGATTCCAATCCAAGTCTAC
>QYTT01094430.1:4134-16607 GCA_006980735.1 Dasypogon diadema
TAATATAAATATTATTAAAGGAATACCCAGGGCATAGATTCGGACCTGAAATTAGCAAATACCTAAACCACCAGTGTAATGCCATCTATTGTTCAGAGGGTATAACTGGCTTTGTCACTGAGCTATTACTTGTACACGTTAGCTGTGTTCTTTTGGGCAACAGAGTTATGAAAGCTAAAAAGAACGGTTGGAATCCATGGAGTATATGGATAATTCTTCTTCTTATCTTTTCCTCTTTTAAGCAAACCCGAGATAAGTAAAGACCGTTATTAACTTGAAATTTATCTTAATGTCAGTTTTGCCCACATTAGCGCATATTTTAATTGCTATGATGAGCAAGATCAACTTTTCAACACAAAAACTTTCAATAAGCGCCATCTATTTCCCCGTAGAAGACTTAAATAATCCAGTAAGCTTTTTAACTCGGTTAAATAACCGAGTTAATTTAACACGGTTAATGTATGACAACTCTGTACTCTGCTGCCAAAAGAACGCAGCTGTTACGTAATTACGTAAGCTGGCATGCCCTATGCATTTGTAATGGAAGCGTATAGACTCTGTGAAGGTTACATGTACTGCTCACGTATGGTTTGCGTACATGTGTACACCTTCACTGGGTTATGTCTGGAAAACTTCAGACGACTTCGTGGAGTCATTAAACACAGAAAGTTGACCGAGGTCGTCGTGAAAAGTCCGTATAGCCTCATTAAACAGACCTTATATCAACAGTCAGGTCAGACTGAAGCCAGCAATTCTAACAAATCGGAATCAGGCAGTTTTACCACCAATAGATATTTCTAAGCGTGTAGCAGATACACCCCTCACAGCATCGTCTGACGAGCCTACGACCAAGTTGGGAAGACGAGTCATCATTCCACCAAGCACCGATATAAAGAAATGGACCGCGCGTCGTCTCTTTCCGTCTAAGGATGATTCCAGTGGCACTTCATAAGTATCAGCTGCATTGCAAGCCATGCAAATGAAAAAGTTAAAAGTAGTTGCCTCTCGTTTTGTCTAGGCACGATTTGATAAGAAGAAGACCAAAAAAAGTGTGCCCATGTGCGACAGGGCATTGCGCGGTCCAGGAGTTTTAAATGTCTATGCCACCAAGTATCGCTAACATTGGAGCTAACAGCTAGTTGCATTGCCCTAAAGCCAGAAACAGATTACAATGCAGTGCAGCGCAGCATAATTTAGAACTGCTGTAAATGTATTGGCCAACACAGATTCAATGCACTGCGCTGCAACTGCACTGCTTAGCCAAATTTCTAAATGCACTGGATACTGCATCAGGTGATTTTTGTTTACAAGTGCAAACATTCGTATTGTTACAAATTAATCATGGAAATTGAGGAGAGACTAATTGAATTAGTGAGGCAGAATAAGTTCCTCAATAAAAATTCTTTGGACAATATTTTTAATTTGAAGAAAAAGCATTACGATATCTTGAAATGTAAAAATAAGAACACTGCACTGCATGTTGTTCTGTTACACCTGGGAAATACTGCAGCAGTACTGCACTACATTGTAATCTGTTTCTGGCTTAAGAAAAAGCGAATAAGGCCAGATGGGAAAGTACAGGTTAAGCCAGACTGGCACATGGCCTTAGTATATAATTCGTACTTCGAATTTTTGTGATATTCTCAATAAATTTAGTCCTGATCTCGAGTCAAGAGTGTTCCTTCAAACACTACAATCATTAAAAATAGTGAGTTTTATGACATTAAATCAAATATGCCATTCTATAATCAATCGTTATTTTGAATATTGCTGTGCAATATTAGATGTAAAACGGAATGTATTGAATGTATTAGAAAAAAGTTCGAAAAATTGTTGACTTAAACTGACTGTATGTATTATTGTGGAGCTAAACGGAAGGCTAATAAGTCATTAGTTACTATTAATAAGAAATTACATTAATTTTACTCTTGCACTTTTACTTTTTTCAGCTCATTTATTTTATGTTTTAGTGGGTCAATGTTGTCTGTTCAATATTCACTTTATACAACCCTATAATGCACCAAAGAGCTTTCCATTTTCGGCCGAGTGGAATTTTTATAAATCCCATATTTTTCCAAATTTCACCTTGAGATCATAATTTTTTTAACTCTTAATATACGTTCGTATCATTGATGTACATAGTTCTAGATTATCTCTCTCATTGTTTACTTCGAAAAATTGCACCAATTCCAAAGAGATGTAAAACGCCTTATTCCACTTGTCTCAACTAAATGCCGACCGGATATTGGAAAAATAAAAGAATGTATAACTGCTATTCGGATCGTAAATTTTGATTTTAACTTATTACGTAGAGGACCTACGTTTCGTAATAAAAGTAAAAATTCTCATTTCACTCAATTATTATTTGTGTACTAAACTGAAATAGGTTATTTTTTAGGCTTTAGAAAATTTCAAAAACTTTTCTCCCATATGTACATCAAAATTTAAGGAAAACAAAGATTTTGTACTTTGTCCTCAGGAAATTAATGAAATAATATTAAAGAAGCGATTGACCACGGAAAACATATTAGACTTACTAGTTCCAGTCACAGATCACTTCATAGATCTATATCACAGATTTCACTTGCACAACACAAACCAGTGAAATTCTCAGTTAAGTAGTCAATCAATATTTAAAACGTTATCACTTTTGTACATGTACATTAAGTTTCCCAAGCAATATAAATATCAACTTGTTGTGATCTAGCAACTCAAGATTCGGGCACATGTCTAAAATTTGCGACTGGTTCACGTATAGTCGGCAAAGTGAATGTAATTGAAGACAACTCCAACGAATATTCAGAACTGGTAGCACGGAATGAGTCCCACTGTGAAATGCACTGCTGCACCTTAAAATGCAATGTAATGCGGAGTAAAACGTAAGTGCAAAGGGAAAAACCTAAATCATTACAACTTGTTTTATCTTTTCAACTGGAAAATACAAAAAAAAAAACGTCAACTCATCATGATCAGCAATAACACAGCCCACACATCGCTGGAAGCACGCGAAATTGTTTCTCTGATAATACGTACACTCAGATGCCTAGCGAAAAGAAGGGAACTAATCAAAGATTTATTGTATCAATGAACTGATAATTTGTAGTACTAAATATTATTCAAACTTGCATTTCCTAGTTATTTTCACACGTCATTTATTGGACACAAATTTACATTTAAGTACTCAAACATTGCGGAAATATCGCGGCATTCCGTATTTTGCTTTTTTAACAATTTTGCTGTTTTAATAAACCGGTTTCGAAAGTTCCTGATATGTTTAACTTTTCACTTACCTCACCCAAAGAATTGCAACTTTGATGTAGCTTACTTAACATATACACGAATTTTTACAAATCCATTGAATGCTATTTACTATAAATCTACGCTCAAAGGTTTTTAAAACAACTTACCACGCACGACTTGGCACACCTGAAGCACTAAAATTACTAAAATATAAACAAAATAATCTCCCCCAATTCCTTAACAACTTTGACATTACAAATGATTTGAAGTTACCTCCAGTTTGCAGTTAAGACGGGGTAAAAGTTGATTCTACTCGATCGCATTTTGCTGCTTGAAGTCGGAAACAGTGAGGCTGAGGCTGAAAACACAATCGACGCAGCAAACTTCATGTAGCTGCGGCTTACTTCTAAAGTGAAATGCAAGCATCAAATTTGGAAGTGGCAACTTTAAAGTGAGTTTTATACTTTTATATTGTGGGCAAATCTTATTGTACATAAACACATTCTGCCTGATAAAATCGATTAATTGTTCCTCCATTTCTTCCTTACCTTCTCCTAAAATTCTTTTTACTTCGATGTCACCAAAAACAATAAACAAATGTCAAACATTTTGCCTCTCTTGTTGGCAATCATGCAAGCAGCGAGCATCAAAATTCGAACCAGGGTCTTCGTCTTCGTCTTCATCTCGTTATAACAATTTGTGACGTCAGACCGAGACAACTTGGAGCTTGGCTAGTTTGTATAATACTTCATCAAGTTAACCTTTGAGGTGTCTTCATGCAAATTATGGATAGGTTTTGTTTAAGAAAACGCATATTTTTTGTATTATTTTTGATTTACCATAAGCTAATAGCTTTTACAATTGAAATTAAACGATTCGAAACAAAAGTAATGTGTAATTTCCATCAATTCCTGACATTAGCCTTAACCATGAAAAGATGAACGAAATGTCAAAAATCAAGAAAGTCTGACGTCACAAATTGTTATAACGAGACAAAGACGAAGACTTGGATTGGAATCGGCCCTTACCCTTTGGGTGCATTTCTTCGATAAATCTCCTCGACCAAATCTCAAGATAAATCGCTACGTCTGTGTGGGGCTTTAAACAGATTACAAGTACTGAACAGCGCAGCCAAACAGCGAATTAAGTAACCCAACAGAAACGTTGTTCAATGAAACAGATTGCAAAGTGGCCAATTAATTAGAAATAGAAATGACTAAGCAGCCACGTTTTTCGCACGTCGGTTGCGCTCATTGACATCTAAATAGCTCTGTATGTTTGAAAAATCTGGCTGCTCAAAGCAGCCAGCTTTAGTCCAAAATCCGTATGTTTGACATTTTCTGGCAGAAACTATCAGTTTCCCCTCCTGCCAGATTTGCAAGTTTTCTGATCTTGCTTTTTAGGATGAGTGGAATCTGGCAGAAAAATGGCAGCTATCAGCTGATATAAAAGAGGTTATGTGATGTGTTTTGGTTACATTCTGAGAGGTTGGGAAATAATTATAATTTAAATTGTATCTAGAATAATGAAATAGCTATAACAAAAAGCATTTAAATGAGCGAAAAGTCATAACATGGACAATAAATCGAATGAGGTCGTAAGGCATGCAAAATGCTGCTGGAAACAGAAAAGCGTATGTTTGAAATCCCTACCACCAAAGGAAATTCTTTGTTTGACATTTGTTGCCAGATTTTCAACCATACAGACCTAATATGGACTGAGCATGATACTCAACCTGCATTAAGTTGAATGGCACCACTTTTATATTACCGCTTCTTCCCTGATAAGCATTCTGTGCCTAGGATAAATGTCAACTTTACCCACAAGATACCGAACAACAAAAAGTGATGGAACTACATTCCCTATTTCATGTGGGGCAAGTTATCCAAGTCACATAATACTTATCGGAAACGAGAGAGGATGTAGTTCCATCACTTTTTGTTGTTCGGTATCTTATGGATAAAATTGACATTTATCCCAGACACAGAATGCTAATCGGAAAAGAGGCAGCAATATAAAAGTGGTACCATTCTATTAATGCAGGTTGAGTAACATGCTCAGTCCATGTTTATATGTCAATGAAAAACGCATACTGTTTTTTACGAGTATGAACCACAGACCTATATATAATATTATATATAGGTCTGTGGTATGAACCGACAACACTCATTTTTGAGATATACCATTAAAAACAACTATTGAATGAATTGTTGAAACATTTAAACAAAAGCTTGACTTGTTTAAAAATATCTCAAATTTTATTTTTAAAACACAACTGCGTAATTGATATTGGATGACAAGTTGCTGAATGCGGTTATCACACAGTCGCAGTTATGAATGGCAGTGTTCATTTGCAAAACAAATAAGAAGAAGCTACCTAGAAGGGGGATTAGGGGTAGTTTCTGTTTGTGCATTAGGTTAAACTAATTGTAAAAGTGATTCTGGTTTTTATTATTATTTCTCAAACGCCTAAGTCAAAATGATGTACGATAACGAAGAAGGTAAGTAGATTGTATATCTATGTTTCAATAACTACCGACATTATCGGCCGTCAGACATGAGTTGAAGATTGGTGTGATGTTCCCACTTTGTTTACAATTTTGTTACGAGAATCACAGCGACTATTTATTGTTTGTTAATTATTGTGAATTACTATGTAGAGATTGATGATCATATTGAAGATTGATTGATTGAGATTTTTCCGTCTATATAGACGACGTTTTCGTGACATCCAAGTCTGAATCGGGGCACCTGAACATTTACAGCAAGCCTTCCAATATTTCTTGGATTACGACTTACGACCTTACTTTCAACGTGGAAAATGTGTCTTTATGAAGACAGGTCAAATGTCTTTTCCATTCATCACGTTGTTAGACATCAAGCCAGCATCTTATAAGGTTGATGGCATTTTAAGTTTCAGACGACCTGAAGCAGTGAAGGAGTTGGACGCCTTTTGAGCATGGTCCGTTTTATCCGGGTATTAAATGTTCCAAATGTCTTCCCTTTTCACCGACTACTAACCGCTAGCTTTCACTTTTAAGCAAAATCTTTATAAAGCTTCTATACGACAGCTCAGACATTTGGATTACGTAGGACGGTTTACCACGGACATCAGATACATCATTGGTAAAGTTAACGTGGTAGGCGATACCTTGTTACGAATTAACGAAGTAAGTTTCCATGCCCCATCGATTTCGCTACCAATTCAGGTACTGAAGATTTAGTTAGACTACGACTTTACGACTTTCGTCTTTGAAATTCTCCAAAAGGGTTAAAAAAAACAAATTTTCGACGTCGACAAAAATATTGCAAGATTTCTCTAGTTGGAGCAAGGCCGTACATCCCTGAACCATTCACTTAGACATCATCGGCCTTCTTCCTCCATCGCAAGGGTTTAGGTATTGTTTCAGTATCACCGATCGCTTTACACGATGGCCTGTGGCAGTATTGCTGCCCGACATTGCAGTGGGAACATGCGCCGAGGCGTTACGTCACGGTTGGATAGCTCATGTTGGTGTTTCAAAAGTTATTGTAATATTGTTACCGAAAAAGGTACACTATTTGAGTCGTTTCTCTTCGTGGATGTAGTGGTTTTTGGGTTTCAAGTGAAACGACACTACAACTTGTCACTCACAAGCTAAGTGACAGGTCAAATTTCTTGGCCATTCATCACGTTGTCGGATATCAAGCCTTGTCTCTCAAAGGCTGCTTTTGTTCTACTGGGACTAAGGACAGTTTTTAGGGAAGAATTTCTCGCTACACCTGCCGAATTAGTTGATCCTGTATTTTTGTTCGATCTGATGCAGTTGGGCACCTTTTCAATACCCCTATGACGGTCCTTATCTGGCCATTAAACGTCGCACCGATTTCTTCATCATCGCAATTAAAGGGAAGGAGACTAACGTATCCATTGATATACTTAAACCGCGCTATGTGAGTTAGATGATGATCCTAGAAAACTAGGAAAGATTTCGCTGATATTCATGGCAGCCTATTGCCATAGGTAGAAGTAATCAGAATTTAAAATATAGGCAAGCTTAGGCAATAATAATCGTACTACCCAAATTTTAACACCACTGCCAGCCCTTTTATATAACACTCAGGATCATCTGCCAATGTCAGACGATTCGTTAGATTAAAAAGTTGTCCCATTCCCATTGCTAAGGGGCTCCAACAACCTAGATAACTGCCTTGTATCATCAAAAGACAGATACATCCGCCTTCACCCAAGGCTTCACGTAGAGTTCGTTTTCTTCTTAAGGATAACAATCTCCACTTCCGCAACCTGAGTTCGAGTCAGCAGAACCGCAAGAGTTCTGGTAAGATATCGCTGAATTTTCAATTCAACTGTCGGAAGAGCACTGCGGCCGCAACTTCTTAGTATTTTATGTAGTTAAGATTTTGTAATTTTGTAATTCACTTTATTTAGGAGTTTATGGAGTTTTTTATTTGGATTCAGAAGACAGAAAAATCGAAAATTGGCAGATTCATAGAGTAGAAATCCACAGGAGTAGGGACGGGTGCTGTCAACTACCCGGTCGACTTTGTAAAGCCCAGTAGTGTCCCAGATATTTGATTGATGGGCAATTTTATAAGAAATTTGCTTTCCCCGAAGTCCCTACAATCAATGTCACTTGGAGCGTGCGATTCTGTGTTGGTATGCTTTCAAGAACTTGTTCTGTAAGAATGGAAACCACAATAATTTTTAATGGTGTTATTTAGTTGGGGAATTTTTCATGTCAGGTTGGCGTTGGCATTTGGTGATCGTTCTCGCAACCGCTATCATATCCCAAAGCTAACTGTGTTGGTTGTTTGCCAAGTTCCGCGATACGCGCAAGCAAATATTTAGATGGAGAGGGAAAGGGTGACTCCTCATACAAATCGCGGGCCTTCCCATTACCGTAGAAGTCTTCTGGCCTGGCATTTATTATTTTTCTGGAACAGAACGTTAAGTACAAAAAGTTTCATGAGAGCTTTGATAACCACCTGGTTGTCTGCGCGGACCGCGATTCTCAGTCCCTGAGGATTCAGATTTCGAAGCCATCTGTTCGTCTGCCTTGGAGCTTTGACCTACACCTGGGAAACCGTGATATACTTTTCAAGGTGTTTGTCAGATGCATTCATAGATCCTCGCAGAAGTTGCCTGCTCCGACATTATTTTCGCTTTTCGACCCATTTGTGTAGGAGATTAAATGCGTCAAAGAGGATATTACAAAATGAAGTGAAATCTTGCGTTCAAACTCTGAGGTAATCATCACCAAGAGCAGATGATCGTTGTCACTGCAGTCGATATCGCTTACTGCAATTAAAATAATTTACATAGGAATCATAAAACTCTTGCAGATACTATTTAGACGTGAATCATTTAGCAGAAAAATTCATAGATTAAAATTAAAGAATATTTAAAATTTTGCTTCTAAATTATGTCGAAGGAAATTATAGACAAGGAAGCGTGTACTTTGAGTGCATTACAAATTTATTCTTGCAGAAAACTATGAGGAAGAGAATGCTGAAGAAATATCTCACGAACTTTGGCAAGAAGCCTGCTGGATCGTTATTAACGCATACTTCGATGAAAAAGGCTTGGTGCGCCAGCAACTTGATAGCTTTGATGAGTTTATACAGGCAAGTACCCATTCCAATTTAAAAGTGAACGAATAAATAAGTATGTCTGAATTCAGATGTCCGTTCAACGCATCGTTGAAGATTCCCCCGCTATTGATTTACAAGCAGAAGCCCAGCATACATCAGGTGAAATTGAGACTCCAGTATGTCATTCATAAATTTATTTTCGCGAAAGTAACTAACATGATTTGTTGTAGCCTCGATTTCTTTTAAAATTTGATCAAATTTACCTGTCGAAGCCAACTCACTGGGAAAAGGATGGTTCACCCAGTCCGATGATGCCTAATGAGGCAAGATTACGTAATCTGACCTACTCAGCTCCTCTCTATGTGGACATTACCAAAACAAAAATTGTGGAAGGCCAAGAACCAGTTGAAACACAGCATCAGAAGACATTTATCGGGAAGATTCCGATTATGCTACGTTCGACCTATTGCTTATTGAGCCAACTGACAGATC
The DNA here is from genome assembly GCA_006980735.1 of Dasypogon diadema. Lineage (NCBI taxonomy): Eukaryota > Metazoa > Arthropoda > Insecta > Diptera > Asilidae > Dasypogon > Dasypogon diadema. The sequence continues at coordinate 13,459 of QYTT01094430.1, forward strand.
GTGATCTAACAGAATTGAATGAGTGTCCTCTAGATCCAGGCGGTTACTTTATCATTAATGGTTCTGAAAAAGTTCTTATTGCTCAGGAGAAAATGGCTACAAATACCGTCTATGTATTTAGTATGAAAGATGGCAAATATGCATATAAGTCTGAAATTCGTTCCTGCTTGGAGCATAGCTCGCGTCCCACTTCTACCCTTTGGGTAAACATGATGGCACGTGGTGGGCAAAGTATTAAGAAATCAGCTATCGGTCAGAGAATTATTGCAATTCTACCTTACATAAAGCAAGAAATCCCCATAATGATAGTTTTCCGTGCACTTGGATTTGTTGCTGACCGCGACATCCTTGAACACATCATTTATGACTTCGACGACCCAGAAATGATGGAAATGGTAAAACCATCGCTCGATGAGGCTTTTGTAGTTCAAGAACAGAACGTGGCGCTTAATTTCATTGGAGCAAGAGGTGCAAGGCCTGGCGTAACTAAGGAGAAGCGTATAAAATATGCAAAAGAAATTTTACAAAAAGAAATGCTTCCACACGTGGGAGTTTCTGATTTTTGCGAGACGAAGAAAGCTTACTTCTTGGGATACATGGTCCATCGTTTGTTACTGGCCGCTTTAGGGCGACGTGAACTGGACGATCGGGATCATTACGGCAATAAGCGTTTAGATTTGGCTGGGCCGCTCCTGGCATTCTTGTTTCGTGGCCTTTTCAAGAATTTGATGAAAGAAGTCCGCATGTATACACAGAAATTTATCGACAGAGGGAAAGATTTCAACTTGGAACTAGCGATTAAGACTAACATTATTACAGATGGCTTGCGATATTCCCTTGCAACCGGAAACTGGGGAGATCAGAAAAAGGCCCATCAAGCTAGAGCTGGAGTATCTCAGGTAAGTGAACATTTTCATTCTGAAACCATACTTCAGGTAAAATCAAGTTAATCTAACATTCCGTTAATCATAATAAATATATATAAATATATCTGTGGCTTGACGCAGAAAGTATCGGTTTAAATATTAGACTGCTTTAAGCTGTACAAATTGGTAATAATTCCATTTGAGTGAAGTTTACTGACTGGCGCAATTTAGTCAAATTATTTAGCACACAATTTTTAATCTTTGAGTCAAATTGAAAGAGCGCCAAGTTGGAATCATACCTTGAAAACTATGCAAATATATTTACTTTACGGCAGGGCAATATATGTATATTTAATATATTACTAATTGTTTGTAGGTGTTGAATCGTTTAACATTTGCTTCTACGCTTTCGCATCTTCGTCGAGTAAATTCTCCAATCGGAAGGGACGGCAAATTAGCTAAGCCTCGACAGTTACATAACACACTTTGGGGTATGATTTGTCCCGCTGAAACTCCTGAAGGAGCTGCTGTAGGTCTGGTGAAAAATCTGGCTTTAATGGCTTACATTTCGGTCGGATCGCAACCTTCACCCATTCTTGAGTTCTTGGAAGAATGGTCTATGGAAAACTTGGAGGAAATTGCGCCATCAGCTATTGCTGATGCTACGAAAATATTTGTTAATGGATGTTGGGTGGGCATTCATCGTGACCCTGAACAGTTAATGGCAACTCTAAGGAAATTGAGAAGGCAGATGGACATTATAGTGTCAGAAGTATCCATGGTCCGGGATATCAGAGATAGGGAAATTCGCATATACACGGATGCGGGCAGGATATGTCGTCCCCTCTTAATTGTAGAAAACGGAAATCTATTGCTTAAAAAGACTCACATCGAAATGCTTAAGGAAAGGGATTACAACAACTACAGTTGGCAGGTTTTGGTCGCATCAGGAGTAGTGGAGTACATCGACACTTTGGAAGAGGAAACGGTTATGATTGCCATGTCCCCTTACGATTTGAAACAAGATAAAGATTATGCCTACTGTACAACGTACACACACTGCGAAATCCACCCCGCAATGATCTTAGGAGTTTGTGCATCTATTATTCCCTTCCCTGATCACAATCAAAGTCCCCGTAACACATATCAAAGCGCTATGGGTAAACAGGCTATGGGAGTTTACATAACAAACTTTCACGTTAGAATGGACACACTTGCTCACGTTTTGTATTATCCAATGAAACCACTTGTAACAACAAGATCTATGGAATATCTCCGATTCAGAGAATTACCTGCAGGAATAAATTCGATAGTAGCAATTTTGTGTTACACTGGATATAATCAGGTAATGATGGGTTGCACTCTCCCAATGTAAATGGGCAGGAATATATATGTTTTTTTTTTTAATTTTTAGGAAGACAGTGTCATCCTGAATGCTTCTGCAGTTGAACGAGGATTTTTCAGATCTGTATTCTACCGGTCCTATAAAGACGCTGAAAATAAGAGAATCGGTGATCAAGAGGAGCAATTTGAGAAGCCCAACCGCCAGACTTGTCAGGGAATGAGAAATGCACACTACGACAAATTAGATGATGATGGAATAATCGCACCAGGCATTCGAGTTTCAGGAGATGATGTAGTCATCGGGAAGACAATTACATTACCCGAAAATGATGACGAGGTAATGCGATATACCTATATTATATACTTGACATTAGAGGCGTTGAAAAAATATTGTCTCATCGTTGTACCCGTTCCGAAGGCAAAGTTCTGAAACCCTTGCATTTATTGTTCTAAAGCAACAACAAAAACGAAGGATTTCGAAACTTTTACGTTCCGAACGGATACGACGATCGCGAATGTACTAATAAAAGCGATTGCCACAACAATTCTTAATGGGCCAATTAAAATTGGGTTCTTATACTTAATTCATATATTTTTTTAGTTGGAAGGCACTACAAAAAGATTTACAAAACGAGACGCTTCGACATTCTTACGTAACTCTGAAACTGGTATAGTAGACCAAGTAATGCTAACTCTAAATAGTGAGGGGTACAAGTTTTGTAAAATTCGAGTGCGATCCGTACGTATTCCTCAAATTGGAGATAAATTCGCTTCACGGCATGGACAGAAAGGTACTTGCGGCATCCAATACCGTCAGGAGGACATGCCTTTCACTTGCGAAGGATTAACACCTGATATTATTATTAATCCGCACGCTATTCCATCTCGGATGACAATTGGTCACTTGATCGAGTGTCTGCAAGGTAAGATATCGGTAAA
>QYTT01094433.1:5858-21957 GCA_006980735.1 Dasypogon diadema
TTGCAAGAAACGTATGACAACCTTCATTGGTTGTGAAACTTTGCGTGGAATATGATGTGCTAGCATCATTGGTTGGTTGTGGAATACCTGATGGTTGAATCTTGGAGTCACTTGCTGGGATTCCAGGTCTGTTATTCTTTTGATTTGATGTAGATGTATTTTTCTTTGGAGGTGTATCTTCATGTAATGAAGTGTGATGTGGCTACCTAAAACATTGATATTTGCTAGTACCATAAACCAATAAAGAATATAAAGACATTTTTACACTGAAGGAGGACTTGCAATGCTTTTCTATTCATTCCCAGATTGTCGCATCCCATGAAAGCTCTTCATCACAATTTCTGTTCGAAGCTTTTAATAGTTTAGAACAGTTTTTGTATCCCACTTTCAGAGCGAAAGCTTGTAAACTTATACAAGCAAAATGATCTATAATTGCTGGATATTTGAATGCATGAAGGAATTGTGAAAACTACTTTACGTTAAAGAAATGAGTTTCAGCATAAAAAAATTACAGAATAACTTCATTTTCCAGTGTATGATTGGTTACAGATGGTTGCAGCGAAATTTCCGCAGATTTCTGAGAAGAAACATTTGAAAGTTGTACTATAAACCAATAAAGGTTTTTACGTACTGCGATTTAACATGATATGATTTTTGAAATTATTTGAGATTTCAAAAACTAAAAACAAAAAAACAATATAATTCCTTTTTAAAAGTTTTTATAAATCATATCAGGCCCTTATAAATTTAGCCCTTAAAATCCTTTGTTTTAACGTTTTTCAATTTATTTAAAGAACTAAAGAAGCACTTTATTACTCTTGTATAATTTTCAATTTTGGGTGAATATCCTTTGAAGTTTTAATTGTTTTCATGTTATGATTTTCCCAAGTGCAATGTTTTCTTAGTAAGATTATTAAAGGGTAATCCAAGATTTTGATATGATGTTCCTTGCAAGGATTTTCATTGCAAAACCAATTTTGAAATTTTAAATTTGTTTCTTTTATGCATTTATCAGACACTAATTGCTTTATTTCGGAAGTATGGGGTTTATTCTTAAAAACTTTTTTAAAGAGAGCCACATGCAATTTACCTATTTCGTAAAATAAATCAGTAGGTGCAGCCAATTTTCCGAAATCGGATTTTTGGTAAAATTTTTATGAAAAATGAATAATTCAGACGGGTTTGTTAAAGTTATCTGCTTCCCTGTTTTTTGCAAAATATCAGTGCAAATATTACACTTTAGTTTTGGAAGCACTTTGTGAATAATGAAGCCGAGGAAATATCGCAGAGTGCCGTAGAATGTTCTTTTGATAGACAGTTTATACATCGACCTGATGACTGTACGAATCTCCGTCTGGAGTGAGTATTCATCCCTTGATGCTTGAGACATTTTGAAATAAAGTGTTTGTTGTTGCACATGGGGCACTTTATATCACGTGTAGTGTGATGAGCAATTGTTTTACCCTTGTTGATTGGGTGAGAATGCGGAGGCTTGGCTCCTATTGTGTCCGCAATGTACTCAAGAATTTTTAAACGTGTGTTTGAAAATGTTTTGAAATGAACAAATTTGGACAAGTCTTGGGTTGACCCTTGCTCCTCTTCCCACAGCTTGAGTGTAGAGAATGATAATTTTTGAACTAGGATGAAAATTAGAATCGCGTCCCAAGAGCTCGTATCAATTTCTAAACTCTTCAATTGTTGAAGACATTCTTCCGTAGTATCGAGCAATAATTTGATTCCTTTAACTGTTTCAGTAGAAATTTTCGGTTGATTAACTAATACCTTTAACTGATTATTCATTAAAATCCTTTTATTTTCGTACCTCTCCTTGAGTTTATTCCACGCGGGCTCATAGTCTTCTTTGGTTAAGGGGATATGTCTCAACACCCTTTCGGCATCATCTACTAAACATGTTTTAAGATGGTGTAACTTTTGGACGGGAGTTAATCTTAAATTGCTATGTACCAGTGACACGAGTGTCGTGAAAGGATCTCCATGTATCATAATCCCCGTTAAATTTGGGCAAGGATATTCTTGGCAACTGAGGTTCATGATGCGTAACTGTAGTGACGAGTGATAGAGGTATCATTATTCGTGGCAGACATGGTAACCGGAGCAGCAGATATTTTGCGGAGTCCATCAGTTAACTCACTTAAATATTCCGTGTATTTTAACTCTGTCATTGCATAAATGTCCTCGGAAACATATTTGGGGGATTTTTCCACTGGTTCCGTAATCAATAATGTGTTGATGGATAAATCAAGCGCGTTATAATCATCCCAAATTCCCTTCAAATCATATAATACTTGTGTTCTTTTAAACAACGCGGTTTTTTCCATTTTCGATGATCTTTTCTAAACGAGCTCTAAGTAACGATTCATCTAATAACAGTTCCTCTAATTTTGTCATTTTTTTAAGCTATTATATGTAAAAAAAGAAGTTATTTTTTAATTGCACGAGTTGAATATCAATAAAAGAAGAATTTGACCGATTGCATAAGTTCCTGGATGGAACCACCAAAAAATGTTTGCTGAAATTCAAAGATATTCAGGATTTGCAAAGAAACTATGCAATTTGGGTCGATTTAACGTTTATTGAATATTCAACTTTACCTAACTTAAACTATCACTTGACTTTCAAAAAAATGGTGACTTCTCTTTAATAACGGAATCTGCAAATTCCTTTGGAGTCCTCTATACAAACAATATTCCCCGTGTTGTAGAATCTCGAAATTGAATCCAAATTGCCCGTTGATAAAATTTATTTAGAGATGCGTGTATAAATTTGCATGTAGAGTGGAAAATGTCTCTTGGGGCATATATTCCACACGATGCTAAATTGTAGGAGCTTATCTTGTGTTCTCTTGTCGATCGCTGCAGAAAGAATGGCGGTGATCCTTTCAAAAACGCTGCTTTTATAGACCACGTTTGTGAAAAATGTGGCAACTATTATGGGACAGAGGGAGTATGCGTTAGGCGTACGAATGAATTTCGTGTCGCTGAAATTGTTAATTGGGAAATTGTAAAGACTGTCCCGGAACAAAAAAAATTCTTGAAGATTTAAAAGAAACATTAGAAAGATAGGATATCAAAAATATTGCATTTAATAACCAATGGCTCACAACTGACAGGTGTTTACAAACTACACATGTGGGAGCACTAGTGAACTGGCAACGTCCCCAAGATCAGCAAAATAAAGAAAGAAAAGAAACACAAAAAAAAACACAAAAAATTGCTAACTCGCATCTCTTGCAGCTGCAGTGATAACGGGTATCGACTCAGTCAATCAGTTAATCAATCGCTCACGAACAGTCTGTTAAGCCGGGAAGTAAAATCTGAAAAGAAGACATAATTGATAAATTTGTTAAGTTTGCAAAGTTGTACTTACCTAAATTATTCTGGACTGTAGACCTAAAAAGATAACCTTTTTTCGTGAAATTTGTTAATAATCATATTAATTCAATACTTACCTGCCAGTTTAGTGTATTTGAATAAATTTGATTTGAAGTTCCTAAATCTTGGCTTATCATTTTTACCCCAAAAGACAAAGTGTTCCCCAATGTGGTGTCAGAAGTGGGATAAGCCAAGAAAATTTGCAAGTAAATAAACCAAAGGTGAAAATAGTGCAGTTTCCAAAAGGGTTTTTCAAAAAAAAAAGAAAAGATAGTTTCAATAGATGGAAATTTGTTTTGGGCCAACGTGCTATATAACGGTGTCCACACAAAACCGGAGTGCAAAGTGATAGTGTTCTACAATGGTATACAAGGGCAGATAATTTGAAAAGAAAAAAATTTCGAATTTTGAATTGTGATCGAGTTCAAGTGGGATAATTTTAAAATTTATCTAAAAGGTGAAAGTAAGGAAAGGTGCAAAAGCGCAAAGAAAAAAGCTGAAAGAAAGTGGCAAAGTGTTCGTGTGAATTGGACTAACGGAAAAGTGCAAAGCGTTACAGACAGGTAAAGTGAAAAAAAACTGGGCAAGGTTTCAGAAGAGTTACCAGAAAAGTTTTCTAGAAAAGTTCGGATGTCTCTATAAGAGGACACGTGTGCGAAAGGTTTGGATTTTGAAAACGTAAAGCTAAGTGAAGAATTTAATTAAAGGCTAAGATACTGCAAAAGTGAAGGAATTGGATCGTAATAGAGGACAAGTGAACAGTTAAGGAACAAAGGTGAGGAAAATCATAGTGGCTTTTGAAAATTTTGAACGTGTATGGAATCTCTGGACAAATTAACAACACGTGAGTTACGTAAACTGCTTGAAAAACGTGGTCTTTCGGTGGCATACAAGAGAAAAGTGCAGTTAGTTCAAAGACTCTACGCGCATTTAATGCAAGTGGTCAACCACTTTCTATGAATCAGCTCGAAGATAGACACAGTGAAGAAAGTAACCGTGAAAGTGATCCACGTGGAGAAGAAACTGCCCAAGAGGAGCAAGAGAGTACGGAAGAACAAGGAAGTGCAGAAGAATCAGGAGAAGAAAACGAGAAGGAAGGAGAAAACCTAGGTCCAGGGGCTAAACAAAAGGAAAGGGACATAGTTCAAAAGCAAAGTGTAGGAGCATCTTCCAGACCATTAAAACTACCTAATAACCCAAACATGAACGAAGGTAACTTTTCATTCAGGGATGTGGAAGATTCGTTAGAATCATATTCAGGTGAGTCGTCTAAAAGTTTTTCAATTTGGCTTAAGGATTTTGAGGAGACAGCTACAGTTTGTAAGTGGAATGATACCCAAAAATTTCTATACGCGCGCTTATGTTCGGACACGGTATTAAAGTTATTTAATCCCAGTGCTGAAACGGAACTACACACTGATGCGAGTAGAGCTGGGTATGGAGCCGTACTTTTGCAACAAAATTCCGAAGATGGTCTGATGCATCCAGTTTTTTACTTAAGCTATAAAACCAGTGAGGCTGAAAAGAACTACTCGAGCTACGAATTGGAAGTCCTAGCCATAATTAGAGCCTTAAAAAAGTTGCGAAGCTATCTCCTTGGCCTCCGATTTAAAGTATTTACTGACTGCAAAGCCTTCCAATTGACGATGAGGAAAAGAGAGTTATGTAGTCGCATCGCAAGATGGGCCTTAATACAAGAGGAATTTGATTGTACGGTTTGTCATAAATCGGGTACATCAATGCGACATGTTGACGCGCTAAGCCGCTACCCCAGCGTTTGTACAATTGAATGCGAAACCTTACATCACATAAAAAAAGCACAGAATGAAGACGAGTTTTGCCGGTTGATCAAGAAACTTTTGGAACAAGGTCCCTACGAAAATTACTTGCTGCGGAGTAATGCTGTGTTCAAGTTTGAAGAAGGAAACTATCTGCTTGTTGTCCCAAAGTCTATCCAGAAGTCTCTCCTAAAAAATATTCATGAGCAAGGGCACATAAATGCCCGGAGAACAGAAATTTTAGCCCGCCAAGACTACTACATACCAGAACTAAAGAAAAAGGTGGAGGCAGCAATTTCAACTTGTGTTCCATGTATCCTAGCGGCCCGTAAAGAAGGGAAACAGGAAGGTTTTTTCAATCCAATTGAGAAGATGGATTTACCGCTCCACACGTATCATGCAGATCACCTGGGCCCTCTAGCATCTACTGCGAAAAGTTATAAATATCTACTCGTGCTTATAGACGGATTTACTAAGCATTGTTGGATCTATCCTGTTAAGGACACGACAGCCGCGGAAACCATTAAGAAATTTGATCTACAGAGTGAAGTATTCGGAGATCCATATAGGATAATAGTGGACAAGGGCTCAGCGTTTACTTCGAATGATTTCCAAAATTATTGTAAGGAGCGAGGTATTCAACAGGTTTTTGTTACCACAGGTGTGCCAAGAGGGAACGGGCAAGTTGAACGTTTGAATAGGACAATTATATCGGCACTGTCGAAACTATCCGTCGATGAACCTCAAAAGTGGTACAAGCATGTCCCGCGATTACAAAGATACATTAATTCCACGACAAGTCGAGCAACCGGACGTACTCCTTTTGAGCTCTTATTCGGTGCTAAGATGCGCAGACCTGAAGACCATCGTTTATCAGAGGTACTGGAGGAAGAAGTCATCAGAGAATTTGAACTTAGTAGGGATGAAATTCGAAATGAAGCTAAGAGACAAATCCACAGTATCCAAGAAGAAAATAGAAGATATTCTCTACGAAAACGCAAGCCTGCTCGGAGGTACCAAGTCAAGGATTTAGTAGCCATAAAGAGAACCCAGTTCAGTCCAGGATCGAAGCTGTTTCCAAAGTATTTAGGGCCCTATGAAGTAACGAAGGTCAAAGGAAAAGACAGATATAATGTGAGGAAGGTCGGCGAACATGAAGGTCCTAACGTCACGAGCTCATCTGCTGACCACATGAAGCCATGGGCTTCAATCACCGAAGAAAGTCTACTGGGGGAAGAATCAGACGGTTCACAAGATGGCCGGATGTGGGAGCACTAGTGAACTGGCAACGTCCACAAGATCAGCAAAATAAAAAAGAAAAGAAACAAAAAAAACACAAAAATTGATAATTTGCATCTCTTGCAGCTGCAGTGATAACGGGTATCGACTCAGGCAATCAGTTAAACAATTGCTCACGAACAGTCAGTTAAGCCGGGAAGTAAAATCTGAAAGAAGAAACGATCAATAAATTTGTTAAGTTTGCAAAGTCGTACTTACCTAAAAAGATAACCCCTTTTTTCGTGAAATTCATTAATAATTATATTAATGCAATACTTACCTTTAGCGTATTTGAATAAATTGGATTTGAAGTTCCTAAATCTTGGCTTATCATTTTTACCCCAAAAGACAAAGTGTTCCCTACATACATATAACACATGCGCAGTTATAAATCTAGTTAATGGACATAGCAGGTAATACATTTTATACTTCACGCAGGTGTGCAATTTTATTAAAGTTAGTGCTTGCTTTCTCCACAACGAGTGCTGAATTTGTTAACTAGTATTACAAGAGATCAAGCAAAAAATTTGTTGGAACTAACTGGGTCTATGTTTTACTTAGTCTATTGTAGAACAAACACAAGCATCGTTACTTTAAAAGTGCAGAAAGATGCTATCTTCCGTTCAAAGTGCAAAAAGTCCTAAGAAATTTTTAGTCAACGCATCGAAGATTCAAAATTAAAGTTAGTGGGGGTGCGAAATGTACGTTAGCAACGCCTGCACTAAATTTTTCCCGGGCATAGCGAACTCGTCGCCTTGGACCTAGTTAATAGTCGCCCTGAGCCTGAGCCGAGGGCTTATCACGGATTATGAGCACTTGGTACTACCCCCTTTGATTTAGTTAAAAAGGCTTCACTCTGTGGCATGGATCGCCCACCACTTTTGACTTAATTAATAAGTCGTCGCCCTGGGCCAAGAGACAAACTCTTTCTAGTTATTTGTGTTGCTGGCGCGGCGCCTTTTACAGGATTTGAATTGGGTTCGAGCGCCCTGTCGATTGAAGTTGCCCCCGCTCATCCGTGACCCTACTGTCTTCATCCCACTCATACGTTCTTTGTTTTATTACAGTAATATTTGCCGCACTTTTGTAATTCTAATAAAATTCATTTTTGCGACTTATTCTAGAGGCTTTAAATGGAGCAATTTTTGATGAGGATCACGACGAAATGGTTGTTGTCAAAGACATCGAAATGTTTTCAATGTGTGAACATCATTTGGTACCATTTTATGGAAAAGTATCCATTGGTTACCTACCATGCAACAAAATACTTGGACTTAGCAAATTAGCCAGGTAATTATATAAAATTTTGTACTATTTCGCATTATTAATTAGCATTTTCTTTTAATTATATACTAACCATGCTAATTTAAAAATAAAAGTAAACCGGAAAAGGATTACCATAAATTTTATTCTAGGTAAAATTACATTATTGTACGTTCAACTGTATTTCGTTTTTGCGATATAGCTATATATATGTTATATGTATATATATACATGTTATATTCTCTTAACTGAAAACTTCTTGCCTTTTCAGAATTGTTGAGATTTTCTCTAGGCGACTTCAGGTGCAAGAAAGGCTAACCAAGCAAATTGCAGTTGCCGTTACTCAAGCAGTTCAACCAGCAGGTGTCGCTGTTGTTATCGAAGGAGTGTAAGTATTTGTCTTGTCTCAACAAACATTTATACACTTTAAGAGTGGGTTATAGAGTAATTCTGGAACCAAACTCTAAACTAGAGACCATAAAAAAACTTAAACAAATTAAGCAAATTTATTAAAAATTTTTTCACGTTTTCGGGTGTGCCTTTTTACACTTTTATAGAGAACTCCTATTTAGGCCAATTAGTAAACAACATTTTTACTAGAGAACTAACCTTAAATAAAGGGCTGCAATTCTCAAAAATAGTGCCCATGTATGTACAGGATGATATGGAAACGCCAATCGATTCTATCGGGTGTCCTGATCAACGTCTGTTCCAAGATCCCCACTCTAAAATCACTCCTACATCCTTATTTTTGAAATTGAAGATTTTTCATCTATGGAGAGAGACGCTCTTATTAAAATGTCCTAAGTCCTGTAAAGGAAGCCATGGGACAATGATATGGGACTTGTTCGAAAGCTTTCAAGCGGTACTTAATACTCCCCAATTCACCCGCAACTGTGAGAACAGGAATAGATGATCAGAATTGGATTCCACGAAGCACTACACTGCACTGCCTGGATTATTAAATCCTAGGTAATAGATAACTGCAGATAGTTTCCAATTTTAATGGTACTATCGAAGATCCATTCAAGTTGTTCAAATAAATATTGGTGTTGGTGCACTCACAATACCCGCGCCTTTTCATGTACATTCTTTTGCAAATATATATGGTAATCGGGTTTTCTCCAATGTTACGACTCTAATTATATAATTTAAATTTGGTGTCATTGCATATACGTAGTGTGTTTCAATTATTCGTGGCCTAATGTAGAGAGGAGTGAGAGAGGAAAAAGATAGTGGTCATTTTTCGATATACTCTCCCTTTATTTCAACACATTTTTTACATCTTTTAATAAGTACTTTAATATACTATTAATATAGTAGTCTAAAGATTTGTCTTCAAAATGCTGCCTAACCGCCTCATGGATTTTTTCGTCGGAGTTAAACTTCCTGGCAAATAAAAAGTAGTCCCTTGGAGCCAAGTCTGGACTTTAGGTGGATGATTCAATTCCTCAAAGCCGCTGTAATATCAAAATCCTGCACAGACTGCGCCAATATATCTGGGTACCAGTGGTTGAGGCAATTTCTACTGACGAAAGTTGTACTTGCGAAGCCACTGGGATTTTGCACAGTAATTTCATGCCAATAAAATTGTGGCTCACATGCAACATTTGTCAGGCTAACTTCCCGACCTTCCTCTTCCCCTAATTTCCCTCCACCTAAGTTGTGATGTGTGCATCATAGGGTTGTCCCCTGAGCTTAGGCAATACCTTAAAAAATGTCATTACCCAAAAACTATTGTGAAGCACGTTCCGATGCATTGATCAAATTCCACAACAACATACCGAGTTCAACTAACTCGAATGAGCAGGCGTACCAGATTACCGCATGTGAGTAGTACCATGCAGTGAACATAGGAAGTGTAATAAGGTCATGGAAAGAATGACATGAGTATGAATTATTTGTAGTCTAATTGCATTGTACGAATGACCTAATATTTGTTATTTGAAATATTTGTTCTGGATTGATGCAGTTAATTGATTTGGTAATATTGGTAAAGAACAGGAAAGTGAAAGTTTGAACTTCAAGCTAGAAGCATCGTATTTTTATTTTCCGCTTTATACTGAGGCGCAGCCAGTATTCTATTGCTGAGGCTCATTAGCTAGGTAATATTAATGGATTGAGGCATTAGCCAGATCCAATTAGCTTAGGCTTCTTAGCCAGCTATATTTAGGCGATACGCCAGGTACTTAATTTTACCCTTTCAACATGGACAGATTCTTCCCCATCGTACTAAAGAACCCAGCATTTTCTACACTGTATTCCTTAACAGCAGCCTTTGCTGTTTTGCTGGAGCATTATCGTGTAATAGCAGTACTTTTCGGGACAGTTTTCCTCTCCTTTTCTCGTTAATGGCTTTACGTAACTTTCGTAGAAGTTCAGCATAATATGTGGCATTTACAATGGTATTACGTTCCTTGAAGTATACCAGAAAACTGTTGCAATGACCTTTTTGGTGCTTTGTGTGATGTTCGCTTTTTCGGCACTGGTTCTTCATGGTGATGCCACTCCATTGAATCCCTTTTGGACAAAGGATCATGGTAAAGATCCTGTCCAATCCTATGGAGAACACTGTCTACGTTGTCTTTACACAACTCCAAAAATTGCTAACAACACTCAACTCGCCGTACTTTCTGCACTGAGGAAAGAATTCGCGATAAGATAGATATCTTACGGTGATTTTCGTCATACCAAAATTCCCATGAAGAATCCGAAGGATACTTGTTTTCGATACACTAGTTTGTTCTGCGATTTCCTTGGCCTTTACCCTTCGATCCGTGAGAGCAACTTTTTCGACCAAATCCACGTTATCCTGCGTAACTACAGTTCCTAGCTCTCCGCAGCGTGGACCATCCTCCATCCATCCGCTCTTTTATCTTCGTCGGCGTTAACCTATCTTTTTTTTAAATTTTATTAACCGAAACACTTTTTTAACAAAGAACCTTAGAATTATTTCCACTTTCTTAAATTCCTTTCCCCCGAGACTTGAGCTCCGTAACACATAATTGCCCCCGTGACTGAATTTAACACACTGAATTTGTTCCTTAGTGGAACATCAGATCTCAATGAATTTGTTCCAAGTTATAATTAAGATAGCGTTTGCAGTGGTGAGTTTTTCGCTTAGATGCTTTTTAAACTAAAGTCTAGACACCATTTAAATTCCCAAATATTTAAGTCAGCTCACTGCTTCACTCTTATATTGCCACTTTTCATGAGGTAACATCCCCCGCCCTTCCTAAATACTATGATTTTTGATTAGTTAGTGTTTGCGGATAAATTCTATACTGCTTTAATCGACGCACAATTCTTTGTAGCTTAGTCGCATTATCAGAAAGAAGAACAGTGTCGTCCGCATACATGACTAATCTAACATTATTTCCACTCACTGCGACTCCATCTCCGATGTAATCCAAATCATTAATATATAATGAAAATAGTATTGGACTGAGAACATCTCCGTGACGTACACCATTTGTCATCTCAAAGTACCGTGAATTAACTTCACCCTTTCACATCCAAATATTAACAAATTTGCTGCAGATCCCCTAGTTAAAAAGCTTATAAAATAAAGCAAATCTATCAATAGAGTCAAAAGCCGCCAAGAAATCGACAAAAAACCATATCTTCATATCCTTCTTTATCCCACCTTTCCACAATAGATGGACAATACTACATGTATAAATTGGAAATGATGTCAATATCCGGATAGTTTTTCTTAAAACCAGCTTGGCATTCCGCTAGAACTTCTCTAACCTCTAACATACAAAATCTCCACAATAAAATCTTAGTGAATATTTCACAGATGGCATACATAAGCGACAGGGATTTACATTTTTTTAAGGCATTGCCTAAGCTCAGGGGACAACCTTATGTTGCACACGGCACAGCTTACGCCGAGGAAAATTTTACGGAAGAGGAGATTGGGGAATTTTAATCTGTCAAAAGTGGAAAGTGAGTCATAATTTTTGGCATGAAATTTTACTGTGCAACATCCCGTTGGCTTGTCAAGTAGAATTCTCGTCAATAGAATTACCTTAACCAGATAAATCGCCACACCCTGTGCAGGATTCGAAATTTCGAACTCACGCTCGTAGATGAGAAAATCTGCAAACGTGCACCTCAGCCCGCTTGACTATCAGGGTGGATAATAAAAAACAGGAATAAAAAGTAGGAGTGGTTAGTTTGGTTGTAATACCATTTGTAGATTAAGAGGACTGATTCGAAGGTAAAGTGCAACTTCATATAAGTTCAACCAAACCTTAAGGGGGAACAACATGGTGACAACCAAAAAAGGGCGGTGATCTTCGGGGTTTCTTTTTTACTTATACAAACATAGCATGAATGTCACTAATAAGGGGTTGCAAAGGGCATACTTTGAGCTATTTTTACGAATTTTATTGTTCCAAAAGTTTTCATTCATAATAGCGTGACAGATGTCACTGCATAGTGCTTCATGAAGAACGCTCGTTCCTGGTTTTCCATGTAACTTTCTTTGTAGTGGTCCGAAAAACAAAAGCAAAACGCCCTTTGACAGCTTATTGGTGTAGCTTCAGTTAAGCGTACCCAATTTAAAAAAACGAATAATTGTGGAATTGGCAGATCCTTAAAGAAAATGTTCGAAAAATCGCTGAATTTTTTTTCGATAATGCCAAAAAATAGTGAATTCCAATAGAAAAAGTTTTCCGTACGCTTTTATGTAGTTTAAGTAGATCTAAAAAAAGATGGTTCGGTTTTAATTGGCGAGAAAACAGGAAAACCAGTCAAAAAGATGTCGTTTCGAGAAAAAAAGCGTTTAAAGTTTAAAATTTAGTTCGTGCGCGTCTAGAGATACCTTGTTCACATGTATATTTCTGAAATGGCTACCGTATCCAGACATTTTTTATATAAAAGTTACCGCACTATGAGTTTTGCAGCAGAACGAAACGATCATCTTGCTACCTCTTTAGTTCGCCTAGCCTATCCCCACATCGAAAGATTCTAGTAATTTAGTCATTGTAATGGACATTTCAAAATCTCAATGTAATTTTTTTATTTGCAGGCACATGTGCATGGTCATGAGAGGAGTCCAGAAAATTAACAGTAAAACCGTAACTTCTACCATGTTAGGAGTATTCCGTGATGATCCCAAAACCAGGGAGGAATTTCTTAACTTAGTGAATAGCAAATAAGACGAAGATAATAAGTAACTTTCCTACCTTTTGAACTTCTAAACTCAAATGGGACCAAAAACGAAAACATTGCTTAATTTTTGTATGGGTATGTCTTTTATGACATATTCGTCTTTATAAATAAATATCACTAAAAATAAACTTATATATCTCTCTTTAAACTGAGCTACATGTTCAGAAATGTTGCGCTTGAATAATCAATCCCGTCTGTTGTTAAAAGTTGTATGACTTTTTGAGCTTCTAAATATAAGTGTAATCAAAAGGGCTTTGGGTAACTAATTATACAATGAATTTAGGGAATTTTAACAAAAGTATTTTATATTGTTATTTATTGAGACATATTGTAAAAGAAATTTATAAACAGAAATTTGTTAAAAATAGAGTTAATGTTGCTCCATATCTGCTATAATTGTAAATATCATTGTGAACAATAATATCTATATTTTCAGAATAAATGTTAATATACGAAATATACTATTTATTATTCCCTAGTTTAATTTTGAAGATATTTAATAGAAATTAACGCAAATTACTGTGTTACAATAGACAAAATACAGTTTATACTTGCGAAGAATTCTTTCCAGTAGAATATCTCTTCCTTTTTCTTTGATTAATGGGAGTCAATAATGTAATATAAGAGTATAAAAAGTGCTGGACAATCTTAAATAAGTAATGTTCAAAATAGTAAAACTAGCATGCTAGGTTGCGGATGAAAAAAATAAAAGAAATAGTACTATAGATTAAAGCGCCGTCCACACGCTCCGTCTTTTTGCTCCGACTTTGTTTGCGCAGTTTTTCTTCTAAAAAAACTGCACAAGTCAATGCGTCCGTTTTTATTTCCATATTTTTACACAGTTTCATTAGATACTTCGTAAAATAAAGATCGCATGTTTACCATGGAGTGTTTAGACGAGCAAGACTTATTACTTTCAGCTGTAGCTGTATCCATTATTTGTAAAAAATAAATCGCGTAGGTGTAGGCGTAGGTGTAGGCGTAGGTGGTGCAAAGAATGGTTGCTAAAAAGGGACATGTTTTCCCATGTGAACTTGCTTGACGAATTACGCTTTGAAGAGGAGGATTGGCTTACGCATGATACGAGAATATACTTTCGTTTGTTATCACTAATAGCCCCAAAAATCCAACGGCGAGATAAATGTATGAGGAAAGCTATTACTCTTCATGAACGTCTGACATTTTGTTTGGTTCTTTTCTTGTTAAAAGTGCAACAAAATTGAGTAAAAAGACTGGGGCTTTTGTCCACACACAACGTCTTGCTTGCACGTGCTACAGGTTTTTTTCAGGCATGCTCTGATCTTGCACAGGCCGCTCTTTTAACTTGTGCAAACCACCGTACTTGGTTTGCGCAGACAAAACGGAGCAAAAGACGGAGCGTGTGGAGGGCTCTTAAGAACTAATTGCCTTAGTCTATCGAATACATGAGGAAAATTTGCCGGGGAAGGAAGAGGAAAGAGAATTCCGCAACATTTCTGTATGTTCAATGGTTTCAAAGTTATCATCAAATATGTACTTGTACTTGTAGGTACCGACCGGGGCACAATTTCTTTAAGACTCTATATCTCAGTGGGTATGGCAAATTTTTTCTTAGTACAATATTTTTCTTAGAATGAGCCAAAAAATCAGCCCTTAAAGGGGTAACATTCTAAACCGGGACACTCTGTATATATAAGTAGAAGACGACATATATGAAATTATACCGTCAATTTTGTAAAAGATCGACTGCCTTAAAAGAAATGTTAGAGCTTCCCTACAAGTTCTTAGAAACTTTGGGACTATTTTTCTCCAAACTTCAGTTTTTGCATTTGTACCCTTTTGCTTCTAAGTCCTTCAATTGCTTTCCTCCGTAACGTCTACCTAGAAAAAATCATCACTTTCACTAAAACATAAAGTAGCATCAGCGGAATATTCTTCTTCAGTATCATTGCTATAAATTATCCTCAAACACTTTGGCCATTATGCCGGTAATATTTCTTCATCAGGATCTGCTGAGCATGCTAAGACCATTTTGTAAAATTGTTTTCACTTGATTTAAATATTCACTATGAAAAGTCCCATCTTTCAATAAATCTTGCAATTCAGCGTGTAATGCGCACAGATTCTAGTCAGAATCAATATCAAACGCAGTATTTTTATTAACCATTTATCATAATAATCGATAAATAAAGCGCAAATAAAATATCATATTTGTAGATAAATTGAATCAATGAATTCAATGAATCTCAAAGTTCTTTGAAATCTACCAATATCTGATCATAATTACATAGAGCTCTTAGATAGCCTATTTCTACCATTCGAAAACTTTTGAATATTGAATACATATTGATTTCTATATGTTCTCCGATCATAAATTACACCACAAAACAATAAAGCCGCCGCCGACTGGGTACTACTTTACCTGGAATACCTTTTGTCATCCCAAAACGTGAAAAGTAAACTTGGTGGTAGCCATACGGTGCCCAGAGACTGCAAATTTCACCTAACTATTTACCGAATTCCTAAAAAACACAAAAAAGGATCTTTATTTTCCTCTGTTATCACTCGATTCATTTTATTGTTTCATTGCTCTCTGTCTCATCTTTTTTAAGTCAATCCATTTAAATAAGAACCAGGGATCGGCTATAAAATTGGGAAAAGAGCACTTGTTTCACACAAAGAAGTTTCTCAACTACAAACCCAAATGGCCAGTGTCAAAACCTTCGAAACTACAAGCCATGCACAAGAAGAAGAGCAAGAACATTGAACCCTTTTTTATGAATGCTTCAAGATAGGCAAAATTGGGCTTATATACTCCGTCAGCCCATGTACTGCTATCTTAAAGCGTCCATAAAAAACAGTTCATATGTTAGTGCTCAAGGCCAGTTCATGGCTTGTAGTTTCGAAGGTTTTGCCAGTGTAGTATTAAAAATAAACAGATGTGAAATAAGGGCAGATAAATTTCTTAATCCGAAAACTTTTAACCATGTTTGGCCATTCTGGGGAACCTGGAAAATTATATAAGACAAAATTCGCAGGCACCTTCCTTGTTAAGTATAGCATTTGTTGGGTTTTGTACTTTTTAATAAAAGTCAACACAACTTCAGTAATACTCGCTCTTGTAAAATGATTAAGGATTTAAATGGAAGCAGAGAGTCCATTCTTGTTCCTAAATATTCAATTACCCCTTTACCCAAAGGATTAATGAAGCAAGCCTGCAAAAGAAAA
>QYTT01094435.1:17032-28862 GCA_006980735.1 Dasypogon diadema
CGAAATGGTATAAGCATGTACCTAACTTACAACGAATACTAAATTCAACGGTTAGTAGAGCAACAAACAGCACGCCATTTAAACTGATGTTTGGTGTAGAAATGAGTCGCCCCGAGCAGATTGACCTAGCCAAGATTTTGGAAGAAGAGATAACTTCGGTATTCCAAGACGAACGAGATAACATTAGGCGGAAAGCCAAGGAACAAATTAACAAAATACAGGACGAAAAAAGGCGATATTCCAGAAAAAAAAGAAGACCAGCACAAAAATATAAGAAGGGTGATCTAGTCGCCATCAAAAGGACGCAATTCGCTCCCGGAATTAAATTGTTCCCGAGGTTTTTAGGACCTTATGAGGTAACTGCAGTAAGGTGTAATGACCGCTACGATGTGAAGAAGGTAGGAGATCACGAGGGACCCAACATCTCTAGTTCTGCAGCCGACTTTATGAAGCCGTGGTCCAACGCACTTGGAGAAGATGAATCCGAGACGGATCAGGAGTAGGATGGCCGGATGTGGGAACCTGACCTGAAATGAAAAAAAAAAAACAACAAAATTTACCAAAACAAATTCGAAAATTGATAAGAACAAAGAAGTACCGTTTACCAATATCAAATCTCAGTGAGGAGAATCGATATCAGTTACAGCCAAGTCAGTTAGCAAAGCATCAGCGAAGCAGCAACTAGCAAAGCCTGGAAAAGAAATTTGTTAAGCCAGTTTTGATAAGCATTTTTTTATACTCACCGTTAAGCCGACTCAAAGTGTAAAGCCTGTAAAATATAAGTGAAATTTGTAATTATTGAACTAACCATAATTTAATTTGTGAACTCTTGTGCATACTTACCTAAGGAGTGTAATTAATACAAAGTTAAATCACTCGACGCGTGTGTATTAACTTCACATTTCCATTAGACTCCCTGATACCTTTATCCCACATACATACTAATTAAGAATGACACAAAACTAACATAAAGAAATCATTAGAGCCGTTTTCGAAAATACGATTACAAATATAATATACAAATAGGCTTAGTATTAGAGTAAGGCTTCTAGTATTAGTCTAGGAATACGCAAACGAATTGTTAGTGAGTATGTATAATAAAGTGGGTTCCAAGAACTTACTCCGAGTTTAAACCGAACCGCCCCTACTCTCTCTAGCTCCGTAAGTCGCTGGCCATTCTCCATTGAGTCTACCCAGGCATTGTTGTTGTGACTTTCCCATTACCGTACCGACCAGAAAATCGCATTGCGTTGGCGCCCGAGTTACCGAGCTACCAGATACCGACCGCACCTGGAAACAACGTCACACCGTAAACCCCTATATTGTAAATTTCATCGAAATTGTTAGAGCCGTTTTCGAGAACGCGATTATAAATATACAAATATTGCTCGCCTAATATAATAAGATTCGTAATGAGTATATAAGATACAAGAAAGGGAAAATTGTTTATAGTAATTATCATTGTGATTCTAGTTTAGATTGTTTTCAGGTGTTCTACATCTGTCTGTCCACTAAGAATCAACCCTCTTTTAAACTATATATTAATTATAAAAAGTATTTCAGCCACTTTTTTATATGGACTTTCATCAAGCTTTTCTTGAAATTTTATTATGGCAACACTGATCCGCATCACTTTGGGGTTGTGTTTCTGGGTAACTCAGTTAAGTTTGGTGTTGCCGCCGATAAGTATGGAACTTTTTTTCATAATAATAAAAGTAATAGGGAATTTTTGTGCAAATTCAGACGGGGTTTCCTAACTCATGCTTTGACTTTCCCCATAAGTTCTCTGTGCGTCTCTCCTACGCAATTACCACTAAAAATAATCAAGGGCCAACCAAGGGACAACCTTTTCCTTCCTTAGCCGTGCTTTTCACATAGTACATGGCTGTATCACGAGCACATCAACATCTTTGTTACTTCGCTCAATACCTTTTCCTTGCCTTCTGTGCAATTGCACAGGGGATCTTACTAGTAATATTAAAAGAACAATCTCAAAAAACTGGTTTTATCCACTTTTACTGCAAACGTATGTCTTGATTTTTTAAATTTTTAATTATCTTACTATTTCCATCAATTCATATTCCAATTCATTGCTATTGCTCTGAAAGGAGGAAATGACCCTACGCGATACTATAATGTAGTAGTTGCAGGGTAGGGGAATGTTGAAAAATTCAGTTGAATGAAGGGCTGATATTTCGAAAATAGACAAGATATCAGTGCGTGTGCGGTCTTAAATGAAAGGAGAAGAAGACCGTTACACGCTTCTGCAATAAAATGTAGTAGTTGCAGGGCAAAAGGTTGTTTGAATTTCTACCTTTACCTTTCAACTGTATTTTGTATAATGCCCTCGCACTACAACTACTACATTTTATTGTAGTATCGTCTAGAGGTCTTATCCTTTCATTTGGGACCACACACGTACTGATAATTAGTCTAGTTCCCGAGATATCTGCAATATGATCTAGCCCAGCAGCATGCGCTAGCTCTGTGCTAACTCAATAATACGAGCTAGTTCCATTTGAGCTGGATCAGCAGCATTTAAACCGAGAACGAATCATTAATTTCTGTTAAGTTCTGTATCGTTCATTCGGCTCATTTAACTGATACGTTCATTAAGAACGGATCATTCGCGAACGACCCAGCTCTAGTTCCTATCACTTTACAAACGAAACGAAACGAATGAATGAATCATTACATTTGATGTAATTGCAATCATATCAACCACTGTAGAGACTTGTTCAATGTGAACGAAACATTCGCCAACGGCACATCACTATATACTCAGGTACATGTGCAACCGAAAGTAAAATTACATATATAAATATTAATACAAATATAAAGATGCCTGGAAAGTTTGTAAGTTAATAAAATTGAGGTAGGACACCAGTGCAAACAGAGAACTGTGTCTATTAGAAACAAACCCGGAACTTCCCCATTGTTTTCAAAACTGAAATTCTTCTTGGACTGTTTTTCTTCTTCTGTTTATATATGGACACAATTGGAGGCATTGGCCGTTAATTTTATTCGCCTTTGCGATGATAATAGTCAGTGGGCAAGGAAGCGCACAAATATGAACAGGTCTTTAGTTAATACCCGGGAAAAATAAAATGAGAAATAATCCACGTACTCTTTTGCGTATCATAATTTTACCACTTTTCATCTATTTATTTGTGGAAAACTAGTATTAAAATTTCTCTTTGATAAAATTCGTAATAATTTCTTTGTGAAATTATCCAAAGAAAATTTGTGGCCACTCCTTGTGAGTCTGTGCCAGGCAAGTTGATCGGCACTGACGCTGCTGTGATCTGCTGTGATTGAAACAGTTCTTACCTAGAGAGATATTTTGTATTCATGTGGATGTTTTTTGAGAGTTATTTCCAAGTGAATATCACTAAAATTTTAATTTAAAATTATTTTGTCCACCAAGTGCTTCCATCGGGCATTTAAGTACTTGCATATTTGCCAGTAGAAGACTTAAATATCCAAATCGAGTTATTAGCTGTGTTCTTTTGAGCGAACGAGTAATGGGAAGTGGGGTGTAGAGTTAATTTAACTCCGTTAATGTTACCTATGTCCGACTATTTTTATTGTTAGGTGAAAACAAGCCGTTTATTTTCTGCTTTAGCACTAAGCAGATAACAAATAGAGAATTCAAATGAGAAAAAACCTGTCAGCAAGCATTTGAATTTTTATGCCTTCACTGTGGCTCCCACAGAGTTTCTCAGTGTGCAAATTTCAAGAGGGGAGAGCAATATAAACGCGAAATGGGAGTTGTTCGTTGTGTATTCTGATCTGCAGCTCATACTTGTACTGCCAATTATTTCTAAATATCCCATTCAGGCAGTACTCTTTGCTTACCTTTCTATGTTCACTTTTGTGTAAGAACAAAGCCTATGAAAATGTTAAGCCATCTATAAACTGCATAGCTTGTAATTGTACTAGTATCTTCCTTCCGTGAAATAGAAATGATTTTGAGTGAACATTGCGATCCCTCACCCAAAAAACCGATTTAAAGCAGCAAAGTCTTTTCTGTTGACTGTTTCAATCTCTCATGATAAAAGTCCGAGAGTTGAGAGAAGAACGAAACAGGAGAACAAATAAATTTCTTCTGAGCGTGTGAGAGCCACATCACTTGGTTTGGAGATCGACAGCTTTTCCTTATGTTTGAGTCCTCTATTTGGATTATGTGCTTAGTGGTATTAGAAACATCGGATTAAAGGTTTTTTATTAAAAATTCGTTTTATTCATTTATTTACGTTCGTTAGGTGGAATATTTTCATTCAAAATTAATTAGTGCTGATAAATAAATAAGTTTCGTTCTAAGAATTTCTATTTATTTATATATTTTGCAGGGTCGTGCTCGCAAATCCAAAGCTGCAATCACTCTTGAACAGGAAGCATCTGAAAATCCAACTTTACAGTCTATACCCAGCGATCCAACTTTATTTTGCACGGCCTATAAGTATGTTATACTTAATTTGTACTTCAAATGATATTTTTTTATTGTATATATCAGAAAGCAGCGGTTTTATTTATATAGTAAGAGACTTCCATCTGATCTTCAAGATGTGGATAGAGATGTCTTTAATGAAAAACCTTCCAAGGAAGATATCATTGCAGTACCTGAAGGGCAAGGTAAGATTACACAAATTACCACATTTAAGAATATTGAACTCTCTCTCTCTATCGGGTGCGTTACGTTCTTTGAATTATCCTACATTACAGCGGCATCAGTACAAGCAAAACATCTCATGCTATCGAGATAGGCAACTACTGTAATTTTTAAGGCAGTTGCGATGCTCAGTCATTATTCGGCTCTCTATGTTATTTGTCAGGTCTATTTTAGTCAAGCGAGCTTCATGCTAGACTCTAGAGTGAGCCTGAACCGACTTGCGTAGATCATATTCACAGGCAGCGTATCAAACGTTAATAAGAGGCTGACGGGTGTCCAAGAATAATCTCACATGTGTGGAGATTGTCTTTGTAGGCTTTACGCCTCAATTATAAGCGGAAGCCAACTAGTGATATAAAATCCTCATGATATTGCTGAAGACAAAAATTAGTTCGGTTATATATTACAATTAAGAGCTCTATATGCAGATTTAAAAGATTAAAGAGGAGCCTAGCCTTAATCCCAGAATAACGTAATTTTCATGAGTACATGGGATTTTCAGCATATTAAGAGTGTTGTTTTTCTATTTTCCTTTTCCTTTTCGTGTCAATAAAAATGCCATTAAAATTGACATACGGCGGTGAAATTCTATCAACCTAGTTTACTTTTATGCTTCATAATACATCACTTTTTAAATAATAGTGACTTCTAAAAATGTTGTTTACGATTTGGAGATTGTCTGAACTGCAGCAATCTTAGATTCAATACATTCTTCCTGCTCATATTTTTATAACCTAGATGTATATTATAGCTTTAAACAAACACTCGTAACAAAAGAAATCGTTTAATAGATATCGGTCATTCTGTTCGTCTGTCTGTCTGTCCATTTGGCCACGCATTATCTCGAGAACGCTTTGAGCTGGAGATTTGAAATTTAGTGCACAGATACCTTATTAAAATTGGAAGATCAAATTCTCAAATGGGCCAATTTCGACAACTTCTTCATAGGGTTGCCATATGAAACCTCCAGCTATATTAAATAATAAATCGATTTTTTTCTCCTAACACGAAAACGCTTCGTAATAGATGAATCAAATTCGGCACACATATAGTTTAGTATAATTATCCTGGTAGAAAATGAACCCAATCGGGCAACCCCTTCAAAGGGCTACCATATGAAAGTTTTCTTATTTATTAAATAAAAATTCTCCTTCCAGCCCTCACGCAAAATTATTTGTCGTTCGCAACCTTTGTGTTCTTGTAGAAAGTTTTTTCCATAAAATTATAACAATAGACTTCTTTTTAAATTGCATAATATACAGAGTACACAGAAGGTAAAAGGGCGTGAAATATCTCAAAAGGGTGGGTTTTAAGGAAACTTTGAGGCCAGCTCCTTTTTTTGTTTTATAACATCCTATTGTTGTCACCAAAAATGGAAATAGCCTAAAATATTCTGTGTTTCCCTTCGGAGTCAATGACTCCTTGAATCAATACTTACTAATTACGCGTTTTCGAACGAAATGTTTGAAACAAAAGTTGTACGACACAAAGGAGTGCATTTAATGATTATTTTGGCCTTAATTACTGCATATGTAGGGTATGCTAAATCTAATGTTGAATTTCATTTGCACTTGCAGGGTAAGTCAGGGTTCAACCCTGAAAATGCAGTAAATCAAACATGAATTTAGAGTTTTGTAGTTGTAGTGGTAGGTATTTTGTGTTCATATTGTCAATTTTATAGGTATGTAGTAGTGAACTCGACTGAACCCTTGGCTGAACTCGAGGTTCGAAAACTGCTATAAAGAGTTAACTCAGGTTAACCCAAAATTGTCAAATAAAACAACTTTTTAGAGGAACTGCTAGAAAGTGTCAAAGAAACTGCAATAAAGTGAACCCTGAAAGTGCAAATGAAATTCAACATAAGTAATCTTTTGATACCTGTGTGCACTATCTGTCCACACAATAATTCGAGAAACTTTTGATTTTACTCCGTTAAATTTGTGAAATCAACTTCGTAAGTTGGCAAGCTCTTTACGGAATTGCATTATTAAGAGCCGATTCCAATCCAGGTCTTCATCTTCGTCTCGTTATAACAATTTGTGACGTCAGATCGAGACGAGCATCAAGCAAGCTCGTTCCAATTGGCTTGATTTTTGACATTTCGTTCATTTTTGTTTCGAATCGTTTGATTTTAATTATAAAAGCTGTTAGCTTATAGTAAATCAAAAATAATACAAACGTTTTCTTGAATAAAACCTATCCATAATTCGCATGAAGTCAACTCAAAAGTTAACTTGATGAAGTGTTATACAAACTGGCCAAGCTCCAAGTTGTCTCGGTCTGACGTCACAAATTGTTATAACGAAATGAAGACGAAGACGAAGACGAAGACCTGGATTGGAATCGGCCTTAAGTCTGCAATACTTTCATACTACCTCTGCCACATTAAAATTATCAAAATATTATAATAACTGATTTTTATTTTTGTCACAAGACAATACTACTATGCAACGGCTGACAACGCGTCAAAGAAATCGATATTAGTTAGAGTAAGATAGATGTAGGTAAGGTAGGTATCGAAAATGATACAACTCATCGCTGGGCTAGAGACGAAAATAGGGAAAAATTTAGTTTTAACGTAATTAACCACATTATAGCAACTAGTGGTTTTCAAAAATAAAAAATTTAGCAGCGTAATTACCACTGTTTGAAAGCCGACAATTCCACTTTTAAACTGCACTTGTTGTCTGGATTATTATTAAAAATGTTGAAATACATCTGCACGCATTTTCATAAATCGAGATTAAAGTATTTAAGAAAACATATGTTTGATCAAATGCTTGCAGTCATATATAATACGTTTCTCAATTGCAATATTGTTAATAAACCCGTTCCTATTTTGTTGCTATTCGAACAATTGGTAATATCGTAATATAATTTTTGTCTATATTATTTCATGCCTGCAAAGATGAAGGTACAAGTTAGAAATAAAAAGGGTTGCGTAGAAATGATTGATAATTGACTGAATTTCAGGTGTGCAAAAAATCTACGAATCTGCCATAATTCATACTACCCTGGGAGATATTCATATTAAATTATTTGCGAAGGAATGCCCAAAGACAGTGGAAAATTTTTGTGTTCATAGCAGAAATGGGTAAGAATGTACTCCTATGTAACAGATAATAGAACATCTGAAATTATTGAAATTTTATTTTATAGGTATTATAACGGTCACATATTTCATAGAGTAATAAAAGGATTTATGATTCAAACTGGAGATCCCACTGGTAAGTTATAAAGTAAAATTAAAATTTTTTGGAGTTTTGTGAGTTGCAAATTGGCTTTTTGTTTTCTAAAGCACGGAATAATTTCTATGAATTACAGGCACAGGAACTGGGGGTCAGTCAATCTGGGGGCATGATTTTAAGGATGAGTTCGTTCCAACTCTGAAACATGACCGGCCATACACCGTGAGCATGGCAAATGCAGGGCCAAATTCGAATGGCAGCCAATTTTTTATTACTGTTCTACCAACGGTACCCCTTCTGTAGAATATTAAATACAATTTCTACCATAAGCTTTTCATTTTAGCCCTGGTTGGATAATAAACATACAATTTTTGGGCGCGTTTTTAAAGGGATGGAAGTTGTGCAAAACATTTGCAACGTCAAAACTAATCCCAAAACCGACAAGCCTTATGATGATATTAAAATCATATCTGTATATTTAAGTAATTAGGCAATAAAAATGTGAAACTCCTAACAAATTTCCTTTATTATAATCTATTTTTAATTATATAACAAAAACAGGATAGGCCTTAATGACAGATGGAGTAGGCCGCTGCGTAATGTGTTAGTGTACTCTGTTAGTGTTCGTTTTTGTCATAACCGTAGTAAATATTTCACTTCTTATGGTGGGGCATTTTCAATAACTTAAAATTTGAGTACGCCCCAACATTTGGGTCCCTGATCGATTTTTTCTCACAAAATTTCCCATGTAAACAAACAATACTTTATTTAAAACTTTTTATACTTTCTACCATTTCCGATGTATGATACTAATTTTTATCACTCATTATATTGTAATGCCAAAGACAATAACAATTTCGGATTCAATGAAGCCATTAAAACATAAGAAAAGAATAAAGAGATTCTTATAAAATTCTCAAATGCTACAAATTTACAAAAGGCAAAGCATGTAAAAGACATAAATTAACAGAAAGAGAGATCTTAAATTACTTCAAGACTTTCGCCTCAAGTAAATATCAAATGACACACTTTCCCAACAACATAAAATCGGTTGCGGCATTGCACTGAATGAATATACGATAGCAATGCGCAATGTACTAGATATCGCTTGTGTCAGCTAATATGACCGACCATGTGCTGACCCCCTAATAAATATGAATCACTAATTTGTGCACATGCATGTTATGGTTTATTTATGTTACACAATAATTTCTTTGGACATTCCTGCTTTCTCGATAAATTTTGTTTAGGCAATAAATTCTGTTTAGGTAATGAATTAAGTATATTTATGGTTGAGGGATATTTTGTAATGTTCTAGTCTTAAGTGCAAAATTGTATATAAAGAGAAGGACGTTGTAAACCACAGTCCGTCTTAGAGACAAGTTGTGTTTTAGTTAATCCACTCCGGATTCCCTTGGCAATTCTTGCCTACTAAAACTGCTCATTAAGGCAGTCCATAGACGCCAAACCCAATACAATAACGGTTGAGAATACCTCACCAGCATTCTACATACTACCCCCAAGGGAACCATCACAATATCTAAATACTAACTAAGCAAAAAATAAAACAAAGGAAAAAGGTGGTAAAGAAAATCTTGTTTTATTGGTGGAAAGCCGTTCGTCCTCTTGCGACCCCCTAAAACTAGAGCCAAGTGAAGCAGACCATTGGAAGCTACAGGGACACAGATCATAACACTGCCGATCACTAAAGCAGCGGCCGAGCTTGCACTTCAACAGAAGTAAACGCATAAAAATCCCGTGGGATAAGTCTTCCTGCTACTACCATAAGGTGCAAGAGAAGAAATGAACAGATTAGTCGGGATCAACTGCCAAACAAGCTACTAGCAAAAGGGTTAGAGGAAATTAGATCTTCCAAAACCTCGAAGAATAATAAAATCTCCCCTGTATCTAATACCTACAATAACTCGGGCACAGAATCAGATAGTGCAACGAAAACTAAATATATTGGGCATCAAAGTGAAAACTGTTTCTACAACTTATTAAAGAACTCATTCGAATTCTCTAAATATGGCAACTTCAAGATATTAAGCCAAAATATTGAGTTTCTGGTAAAATTAGTTTGTCAAAATACTTGGCTTTTCAGTCTTCAAAAATCCTTCAAAATCAAAAATCAACTCAGCACGATAACCCCATTTTTGCAGTGACCAATACTCCGTGGTTAAAGAAGACACACATGACTACAACACGATCTTGAAAACAAATAGTAAAACTACCGAACAGTTCAAAGCAGAGCTATCGCAGGTTGAGAGAAATAAAAGAGCAAGGATACAAATTATTCAAACTCACATCCATAGCGGTGTGATCATCTCTCTGATATTCGTTATTGTAGTTTTCTCTATAATATTCTGCCGACGTAACCTCACCAAAACGAAAAACCTCCCAATTCGAGTCCCGCAAAAGTTGCTGCGACAACGGTGCAGTCTAAAGGCGGTAGGAAACTCGAGATACACCGTAGTCGATACCAATAAAAACCAGTAGATGAAAATAAATCCGTAAGGTTGACTGAACACTCCTACCGTTTTGGTAATTCCATCTGAAGGACTAGGGAAAGAAGGGAATTATACGAGGACCAAAATACGATGTCCTGCGCAGTAAATGTCCCAACTCCGCCTCGTTCGCCTGAATTTGATCATGAAAAAACCCCCAGTGCAGTTCAGCTAGAAAATAAATATATATACATATAAAATATTAAATTAATCATTTAGGATTAAGATCTAAAGAGATGAGATAGTTGTAGTCAAATTGTGCAACCCAGAAGGAATGGTAACACAAATTTTTGCAATAACCATTAGTACATAGATGTTAATAAAAAAAAAGAAGACAAAGATTGTAACCCATACGTAGTAATCATTAATTGATATCCAAATTATTGAATAAGTATTAAGCAGTAGGAAGTACAGAGGTTTAACTCGCAGAAGGAAATTCTAAATAACTCAATATTTTTTCCCTCTAGGCCGGCTCCGATTTTCCCTCACTGGGGACCCTGGAAGGCCACGGCCGAATTAATGGCTCAGCGTCACCGCTATATGCCAGGGTTTTCATTCTGGGATATCATCTCCCTTGCAGGTGTGCGGTTCTCCACAGGACAGTGAGTGTAGCATCAATTCTCAGCGGCGCAATCCCGTTCACAGGTCGTCCTCGCGGTCCCCAGGAGTTCCAGAGATGAACAGATCCTTCAAACAATCAAAACGACTAAAGAGGTCGTAAGAGGATCTAACCGCATCAAAATTACTACAATCGAAAATCAGATGGGCTGCGCTTTCCTCAGTGCCGTATCCGGGGCATCTGTCACTCTCCACTAATCCCATTCTAAATATGTAGGACCTATCGTAAGTGTAACCACACATCAGTCTGTTGATGAGTTTAACGTTACCCGCGTTCACATCTTCGCCCACCACATCATATTCCTGTGAAGGCTTTCCATTTGTCTGTTCTTTATACTCATCTCTCCATCTGTGGTTAATTTTATCCTTGATCTCAGTCAATAGGTCTCTACATGTAGGGCCCACATCGACCCCCACACCGAGCCACTGCCCCACTAGCGCCCTCGTCAACCTCTTCATTCAAGCCTATCCCGGAGTGCCCCGGGATCCATATAATCCAAATACGGTGGATGTCGGACATCAGATAATTTAGGGACTTCTTCTGCCTGATCAGCATTGTAGTAAAAGATCAATGGAAGTAAACCATTAGAGCAATTCACCGATCATTTCACAAAAATATCCGATTCATTAAATCAGTCCAACAGAAAGTGCATCGACCTACGATAAGCACGGCTCGGTAGTAATTCACTTTGTTTATGGGAAAGAAATGTATTTCCCAATGAACAAAGTGTGCGCAATCAAGTGTACTAATTCTTCTTTCCTGCATGTGCTAGCACAAAGTAAACAAACAGCACGTGAGTCGCTTGACCATATGTGCATAGCACAATGCATGAAGAACGTAAAAT
>QYTT01094436.1:0-11349 GCA_006980735.1 Dasypogon diadema
TATATATATATTGGTGCATACCTGAGAACCCCGCGGCGTTCTCGTTCCCCTTATCCCAGCAGTGACTGGTTCAGGGACTCGAAAAGGGGTAGTTGTTAGCGTTGTTGCGTTGTTCTGTCTCCTTCACCCACGCCCGTAGCCGACGAGTTCTGGCCGGAACTGAAGAGGAGGTCACCGAAGGAAGCAGAATTTGAAAGCAGATGTTCCTAAGCGGTTCCTAGTGATTCTTTTAAGAGAACTCCTAACTTGGGGACTTAACTTCCCCCGGAACCTGGCGCCCATGCGCCGTACAAGCTTGGACCTCCGACTTATGTGGACAGAGATGAGAGAGTTAGCCGATACCGGCTCCATATCACACTGCTACATATCACGCACACCAATTTTAATTTGACAACTTATTAACAGATGCGCATAATATAGCTGATGCTATGAAATTGCAAACATATCTCATTAATATGCTAAATTTTGGAGGCTTTAATCTCAGAAAGTTGTCAAGTAATGAACCACAAGTATTACTCGATTCACCCACATCCCGAATTAAAGGAAACATTATTCGCGAGGGATTTAATAGAAACATTGGGAATACGTTGGTATCCAACGTCTCTGTTACATTACCGCCGAATCGTTAACGTATTACGGCATCTAACCAAGTCGTCTTGCCTGACATAGTCATATGATCGCTTGGGGTGGTTGGCATCAGTACTCATCACCGCAAAAATGCAATCGCTATGGTTGACAGATGTACTTATCTTACCTTCATATCTTAGTATCCAAAACGAAAGCAGCACCAACCAACAAACCAACTACCATTCCACGCCTAGAATAAAACGGAACAGTTCTGCTTGCGAAGCTGATTAAAACGGCTATGGAGGATGTACAAGTTAAAAACTTTCCGGTCATGGCTTGCACTGATTCAGTAAGAGATGTATGTAGCCAATCGTATCACAAAAATTGAAGACATAAAACGATGTGATTAATGGCAACATATAGCTACTGATTCTTTTCCGGTAGATTCGGCGTCAAGCGGAATCTCACCAAACAAAAGTTCTGACCGGGCAAACTAAGACACCAACAATAACAAGTTCTTTTTAAGCTTAGGGGACAACCCTATGAGGCACACAGCACAGCTAAAGTGAAGGAAAAATTATGGAAGAGGAGATTGGGAAAATTACCAAATTACACCAAATTACAATTGTTTCAATCGCTAGTACGCAGATATATCGCCGCGCCCTATGCACGATTTCACAACGTCCTACTCTCTTTTGATTGAAGACATCCAATTATCTTTTCTCGAGATCATTACGTCATGCGCATTCTAAACGACAAGATACCTCTAGATACGCTGCATGTTAGATTTTCACTAGTGCTGAACACAACCAGAAATCGATATTAGATCCTATAGACGTTGCATTTCCGCAAGGCTTCATAAATGCGTAAAGTGTTTCGGACACTGAAAAATGGTATTACAACAGTTAATGGGAGAGTTACCTCCTTGCAGAGGGAACATTTCAAAGCCTGCAGGACTTTTTGCACTAAAGACGGCAAAACTCCGAAACGCAAAAATTGTAAAGGCTTATCTGTGTATCTTTGTGTGAACGGCCACCAAAGCGATGCACATAGAATTGATTTCTAATCTTACAACGGAAGACTTCATTGCGGCCTTAAGTAGATTTATATCTCGCAGAAGACTCTGTACTGATATATATTCAGATTGCAGAATGAATTTCGCAGGAACAAAGACTATTCTTGATAAGGAATTAAGACAAGCCATCAAGAACTTTATGGCACTTTATGGCACTTTAATCCATCAGGTGCTCCATACTTTGGCGACATTTGGGAAGCTGGAGGAAAGTTGGTAAAGTATCACTTGTGAAGGACGATAGTTCAATATATACCTTCGAAGAATACGCCATGCTTCTTAGTCAAATACAAGCTTCCCTTAACTCTTCGTAATAATCCAGAAGAATCCCTATTGTTAACACCAGGACATTTCTTGATCGGCCAAGCTATAAATGCTTTCCCGGAGCTAGAAATAAACAGCAGATCAATTTTAACATCCCAAAGATGGAAACACATCCAGAACCTAGCCAGGCACTTTTTGAATAAATGGTCTAAGGAGTATTAAAACCAGCTCCAACATAGACCTAAATGGCATACGAAACAACTTAACCCAAATACAACTAACTCCTGGACACTAAATATAATCCGGCGTAACAATATCTGGACATACAAATAAATAAAAGGTATCACGATAAATAAATAATCAAATTTTCAGTCAAATTCCCTACTTTAATAGAAAACTAATGTCTGAGCTGTGTGTTGACTAAATAAGACAATATAGGCGGAAGCAAAGCAGGGAAATAAGCTATCAAAAAATATAAGACTCCATTTGCTTCCTAGAACTAGCTGAAGAAATTCACACAGCAGTATTTCTTCACACCCAAAACTTTCTACCAAAAAGATTTCGTTGTATTTTAAGATATTTATAAATCCTATCAAATGCAAACAGCCATACATATAAATAATCAATATAGATTAATTTCAGCACATCAGATAACTTGAATATGAAGACATAATAAATCTCCAATTTCTCAAAGCAGCACACAAAAGAGTGCATATGGAAGATACTACCTCGTAATGTTAAGACAGTCAAGAGCTCTTATCTGAAACAAAATCAACTCATCCCTGGGACCAATTTTACTTGCAAATGGGTCATGCTCGAAAGAAGGAAGATTAATTTAACCAAAATTCCCCCAAGAGTCCAGTTTTGATTAATAGTACTCATTAATAGTGCAACTTTTATCCCGTCAGTTTGCAGGATTATGCACATTTCACAGGGATTATCTGGAGCTTTTTCATCACATTAATTTTCTTTGCTGTTTATCCACAAGCACAAGTCGTTCGCCTCGATCAAGTGCATATCAAACACGAAAGAGCAATTTAAGTGAGATTCACGTGCATTCTACCCCACGAAAGTAGGTTAATCATCTCGCATCACATCACAATGTGACACTAACAGACAAAGGCAAAGCAAAACTATACCCTCATCTTATGTCCATGGGCACTCGGTTGTCCTTCATTTCCATCGTCCCAGCGGGCATCCCTTGGTAAATTTAATCAGATAACACATCAACTGTTGTACAGAGGGGCAACTTTTAAGTCTTTTCTCACCTAAAATCAACATGCGATCCCAAGAGGTGTACAGTAAACAGAGGGCAGTCTAACCTACATCAACTCTAGACAATGAATCCTGTCCTATCACATTTTACCATAGGCCGTAAATCGATGATTTCAAATGAGTGTGGGAGTTGCACAGGCCAAGGACTGCAACATCCCCACCTCCGACCATTCTGAGTAGTAAAGTACAACTGCCGACCAACTAGGGTGACACGTGCATCATCTCTCTACGATATCCATAGCATGTTAATGTTAATAATAGGGGAAGTTCCTGCTCGGGGAAATTGCTGGAAGTGAACGAGTGCGCACACCGCGACGTCGCACCAACTTAACGAAAGACCAAAAAGCACCCACAGCTTCTGGCGCCGTGTAGATACCTATCCCAAACAGAAATAAAATCTCAAGCTTCAGCAGCTGTTATAGTACTGTTCTAGTTTGAGATGTGATGTGGCTGACGTTGTTCCTTGAGTCATTCTGGTTTCAGTTGAGTCGCGAGCCGTCGTGGCAAAACGTGCGGAATATTTAGGAATCGTGAGTGACACGTTAGTCAAGCCTCGTGTGCCGGGTTTGTGTCCTCAGGGAATCGAATCGATCTGCACTGATCTTGCTAGTGATTACTCACAACTCATTGGGATTAATTGCCTCGATGATTGCCTTTATTTTCTGGATTGTGTGTCTGAACAATTAATGTGCCGAGTGAGTGGATTATAACGATCTTTCGGAATCAAGGCATAGTTAGCCACTTACTAGATGCATAAGTGAGTGCTATTTGGTGCAGTTTTAATGATCAGTGGTACTGATCTTGTGCAGAGAATTTGTAGTCATTAAAAAGTGCAAAGAGTATTATATTTTTTTTGTTAATATGAAATTGCTGCAAGTGGACAAGTGGAATTAAACATCCTAGAATTCAGCGGTTGCTAATGTCACATCACTTGAACGGGATCACCGGGCCCAAGTATGTTTACCTCAAGTACTACTGACTGATTGATGCTTTCTATTTTTACATATTTATTTTGGTCGTTATAAATAGAATCATATCACGAAATATGCTAATGCTACAGCTACTGTGCTAGATTTATTCCTCAGAATGTGCGTGAACAAGAGCAGAGCCATTATCCAATGACATCCAATTATAAAGCCCTAGATCAGATTAATTCCCAAAGAAAACCGTCCTTTCTGCATAATTGATAAGAATGTCAGTATTTACAGAGTCATCATTATGCTATTATTTCTCTGTCACGACTGGATTTTTTCGTTCTTGCAACTGAGGGAGGAAATAGGAATATTAGATGTAAAGCTCAGGGCTTATATTGGATCATTCTTAAAAAGCGTTCGTTAATTATTCATCGGGTATCACGTACATTTCTAATTGATGTTAAGTCTTTATCTAAGTTTCTTTTCTTCTTTTGTTATAATATCCTATCTGTATTATTGATATGGTAAAAGCCGTATTCCCGTGAGCTGATTACAACTGAAATGCAAAAAGTGTGCAACCTTAAAGCTGGCATTTTCCGCCGAGCCATTTGTTGATATCGTCCTTTCTGTTACACAAAATGAATTTCCTCTTTATATAAATTGCCGTAATTTATATTATCTGTCTATAAGAGAAAATGTACGAAATGATTACTGCAAAGGGGTAGTGAGATTCGGCCTTAGATTTGCAGGCGTCTTTGAGAAGTTCATTAACAAAATTAGTGTAGGGTTCAAGGCGTTTGGATTAACACACTAAAATTTCCTCGAAGGCTTTTGATTTCTTCTCTTTTTCTTACATTTTGAAAAACAAAAGCATGAATTGAGAGAAAGAATCCAACTGCTGGCCGAGGATTTTGCTGTGCTAAGAAAATCACTGGGCAAATACCTTTTGTTCCGAAAATTCTGGTAAGGTTATATCAGTTTTTGGAATTAATTTCTTTTAGATTCCTTTATTTCTTAGGTAGAGATAATTGGTTTGATTGGATCTGCTGACTAACTAATTGCTTTCTGTGCATTATGGAATTATTGAGAATAGATCTTTTGTACAAATGGTGGAAATTTACCAGGAGCTTTTGTTCAATTCAATAGAAAATTTCTTTACATTAACCAACTAGGAGATAATTAAAGCCAGTGTGAATCTAAAGGTGAATGGAATTCTGCCTGTAGGCCCTTGCAAAGCTTATAAAATATCCTCTTTTTCCTGTAGCAGTACTACATACCCCCTCAAAAATTACTTGAGATGTACAGAAGAAAAGATTGGGACTAGGGCAAATGGAATGATAATCTGATAAAAATATATCATTTTTAAATATATGTCGCTCTAGCCCACAGAAAAAGAAAATTTATTTTGTAATATAAACCAAAGAATTTTTCTATCGGGGTTTTATGCTACGTTCTCATTTTTTATTTAAAAAAATCAAAATATGGCCAATACTTCATTGAAACGACTGCATTTATCCTGTTGAAATTCTATAAAACAATAAATTCAGGAAAAGTGAAAAATAATTATACAATTTACTTTTGGCTACGACATTACCTGAATATAAGGAAATTTCGTGTGTAAAAACGTATAAATCCTTTTCTAAAAAAAGACAGAATATTATATATATTCAAAGATTTTCTTAAACATGATTTTCAAAATAAAAATGTATTCATTTAAAAGCAAAGGGAATGAATGCATAATGATAAATTTAAAAAAAAAAAAACAATTAAGAATTAAAATATAATTGAGTTCGGGATGTCATCGTTTGTACAAAGACAATGTAACTGGCCATTACTGCAACAAGATATTATGACCGAACTGTTTATCTCTCACTTTTTTTAAAAAAAGAAAACACGTTATGATGGAATCCTTTATGAAATGAAGAAATCTTTTAAAACACAACAAACCTTCTTTCATGTCAGCAGCTGTTATTTGCTGTAGTTTTGGATTTCATCTTTTATTACATTCCAAAACAAGCGATAAATTATCTTTAAAAAAAAACTTATCTGATTTAATTAGCCTTTGGGATTCAAACTCGGGATCAAATATGTTCCATTCAGAAAAAATGTTTTAAAATCCAAGACGTTATTATATTCTACATGTGTTTTAGATATTCTTTTCCTACATTGTCGGAAATTCAATTGGATAACAGTTAGCTATATATGCTCTTAAGAGAATGCATAATAAAATATTTGGTACTTTATTAAACTCCAACTTCATAACGAGTAACGAATGCAGTCTTAAACCCCCTTATGGCACATTAGTGGTGCGAATATTGCAAAATAGTATGCATTACGCCGCGAATGTAGTAGCGAATGTAGTTAACGATTATATCTGATATCTTGAGATAGTTTAGAAAAATGTTTCGAGTAAATATCCCCTGTTGTGCCAAACGCGGTTCTTAAGGGTATTCGTGACGTTACACAAAACACCGAAAACCCAATATACAACGGATGAGTGCCGAGGAAAAGAGCCTTAGAGTGTTGCGAATTGTTATTTGCTAGAAAATGTACTGGAGCTAGAAACGAGATGGTTGAGGTGGCTAAAATACTTTGAGGGTGACGTTACGTGACGTTACTTTTCAATATCATATGGGAATAAGACTCCCAATTTTCGAAAATTTAATTCAATGAAAGCAGCGATAATTTAGTGTGCACCCTGTTTCTATCTTTACCTTGCTTGTAATTGTTAACTACTATTTCCATATTGCAAAACCACACCCATCGAAAAAATATACTCCACTCACTATTGTTGGACATTTTTTATTGTATACGAATTCCATACTAATTATATTAGATTTACGGTTATTCATAAAAACGTGGAAATTCCTCTCATCTCATTATGTCCATTCCGGCTGTGTATTTGTTTATACTGCTTTAAAGAATTGTATGTTGTATGTAAATTTAAAACGAAAACATACAGTCACGTGTATTAACCGGCAGAGAGATAGAAATTTTTTTACGGCACTGCCTAAACTCAAAGGATAATCCTGTGATATACACAGCACAACTCTTAGACAGAAAGGAACTTTAGAAAGAGAAGGTTGCGAATTACATATTTTATAACCTTAGAAATGTTGCAAGTTATTCCAAGGTTTTTAGAATAAAACAACTTCCCTGCGTCTTTGCAATTACAGCTAAAACAGAATTGTTTCAACCACTGTCTGTTAATAATTTATTCAGGATTCTCTCCTTTGGTGCGTAGGTATAGTCTAAAAAATTAAATATCCTTTCCGGATTTTTATAAATTTAGTAATCTATTTTACGTTGCTTTGCTGTAAGAAGCTTTTTTTTAATAATAAGAGTATTCTACTGAAACCGATGCATTTTTTGCCTTTCTCTCCCTTTTTTTCAAGAAGTCTAGACAAATTTTTCAGATTACGTTTAGACTAAAAGTGAATTGTCAGAATGGAAAAAAACATTTCAAACTTTAAAAATAACAAAACCTTGAAAATTGGGTATTGAATTTTCTGATTTCTTTCATCTTTCAGAACCTATAAAAAGTATAAAAAGAATCTGACTTAATTCCGGTAGGGTCTATAGTTTCCCATTTGTTGAAAGATGCTGTGAAAAGCTGCTCTTGGGTTCTTTGCTTAAATCTAGAGATCTCAAGCAAACCTTTCAGAAAAATATAGTTTTGAGAAAAAGAAATAAGTATTTTACTAAAGACTAATTTGCGTCTCCAGGACATTAGAGACTCTCTTTTCTGATTTATTTAAATATCATCTCGTCCTAAATTCTTGCGTTCCGGGAATTGACATACATTTCTGCTTCTATTCTGTTATAGTTTACTAGGTGGCCATCAGACTATGACCTGAGGAACAGCTAAATGCCACGCCACTGTAACTTAGTTAATTTTATGAATTCGACTAAATTCTTTTACAGTCTTATTTTGTATAAAATATACTTCCGGCAAATGTGAAGAAAAAACCCGATAGCTTAGAAATATCACAACCCATAGATATCATAATATAAATAGATGGATCGTTTCCGAACAAACGTATACTAGATATTGATACCAAAAGTGCTTCAAAATATAACTCTCTCTTTTTCAAACTCAAAAAATGTTATTTAACTAAAATTTTGTCAGATAAATATAAGGAGAAAAAATAAATGATAGTATTTTCTTACATAGCTATCCTTTGCATCCTCAAAAATTTATTTGACATTTTGCAGACAATGTAAACAACCATCAACCAGTGAGAAAAATTTTGATTTTTCTGAGTTAACGCCTTCTTTGAATAATTTTACTAATATATATTGCGTGCCGAATTTTTAAAAATATATTTCTATTAATAATTGACGTAATTAAATGCTTTTATTGAATTTACGTAAAATGTGTACATGTTAAATAGGTTTTTATTCACAGTCCAAAAATTGTTTCAAATTTTAAATTAGACACTCCGTCCTTTTTTTTTAAACCATCATAACCTAATAAATGTTGGAAATTAAACCACAATTTCTCAATTGAAATTTTCCTATGCAACATCCCATTAACTTTGCAAGTACAATCCTTATCAGTTGAATTGACTCAACCGCTCCCAATCACCGTACCGTGCCCACAGAAGAGCAAATCTGTTAAATGGTACCGCAGCTCAGGTACCCAGGTGGGTTAAAGAGATGGTATGGAAGAGAGTGGTAGAAATAATAGAAATAAAAAGGAAATGCTAATTATTAGAGATTATGAATTTGGGACAAATATATTGTTAAAAACTAATACACGATTATAATACTATAGAATTAAATCATTATAATTATTAAAGTGCAAAGGTTTTGTAATCAAGAGTTAAGGAAAACGTTAACATACGTTAATAGCTAAAAATAGAAATTGATATTACCTTTTAAAGGAACTAAAAGCAGATCTCATAGATAAATTTAACAATTCACAACAAGTCGTATGTATTTGAATCTAACACAGTAGGTTTTGGGGTTTAACCCACTTACGTACAAAATACAGATTCATACAACACAAAGCTATTCTTGACAATTTTAAAATTAGATACACTCACGATTCACGAATACTTCTTCTTCTTCTTCTATATCTTGATTTCACGGCTCCCCTGTAAGTACCGCTTTGGGTTGGGTACCGAAGGCTCACCCCACTGGCTTGACCCTTTAGGGTATAACGCCATATATATATGCCATATTACGTATAAATCCACGTAATTATAAAACCACACAATTATTCCGCGAAACAACCGATGTATAAAAATACAAAAAACAAAAGAAAAACCCTAAACCTACTGAGCCGCAACAGCAGGATATGCGTCCTCACTGCTCAAGCTCTGAGACGCGACGACCACGAACACTTCAAGAAATTGAGAAAAGCAATGTACTTCAAAATTAATTAAATGAAATGAATTTCTAGCGTATTTAGACTTTTCTATTTCCTAAATCTATCAAGCAAAAAATGAATACACGCAGAAATTAGAAAGGCTAAATTTTCACATGGCGGAAATTACTGCCACCCCAAAGCAATTATTCCTAAAATTTTACTATAACCCGCATAATTTTCATTCCCGTGTGACTTTGGCCTAAATCCAATTCAATAGCACATTGAAATGGTAAATTATAGTTGGTTGATTTTTTCTTCGTCTTACACAACTATCAAACTCTATTCGAATTAATTTAATTTCTTTATTACAGTAGCCAAAAATTAATAAAAATTTTGATTGGGCACAACAGTACGAAAGAAAATTTTGGCGGAATTAGAAATAACTATTAGTGTATTCTTTAAAAAACACAATATGTAGTCTCAGGCTGATGCATCTAACGCAGAAGAAAGTTTATTTTTAGGGCTGTGGATTAGAAATTCATGAGAATAAGTAGTCTTCGTTTCAAAGAAATTTTAAAAGTCGAAACTTGACAATATATTTTAGAAAGAGAGATTATAGTAATTTATTTAAAAAACAAAAATATCTGTAGTGTTAAAGGATAAATCGCAATTTTTATTAGCAATACGAGACCGCTGAGAAAGTACAAATTCAATTTCAAACAATTTCTTGGATGTGCTGATGATCCCGTTGAAATTATAAAAGTTATTGTGAAATTGGATAAATTTGCTCGCAACATGGGACTCCAAATCAATAAACAAAAGACAGATTGCCTGATATATTAAATAATCGAAGAAGAGCATAAACTGAGTTGCAATAGGACCTTACTGTAGCATATGGCTCGCAGAAAATTAAGGTCCTGGGGCCGGATTCCGCAACAGTGAGTTTTTAAGTGAACACGTAGTTTGGTGTTCACGGCTGAAAAACGCGTCCGCAAGGGTGAGAATGAATTTTTTTGATATAACCGGTGAACACCGAAGCGAAAAATTTTCCACTGGCATTTTGGTGACGAGTTTTAGGCAAAATACTTGTGTTTTCAAATATATATAAAAATGACGGATAACAATAGAGGAAAAAAGCCAAGCGAGGGGCAAAAACAGTTTTTGTTAGACTATATGGAACAAAATTTAGATTTTGCACATGACAGGTGAGACTAAAATCCTATTTTTTACTGTTTGCTACCGTTATGCTTATTTCAATGCCTTTTTGATAAAAATTTATAATTTCCCATGTTAAATATTTTTTAGGTTGGAGTCAGCAGACGGAGCTAATGTAAAATATCAAAAATCCAGAGTGCTCAGCTTGCTTGTGCCAGCTGCTGTTTTAGGAGCCCCAGATGTTTTCTAGCGATATAATTGCAATTGAAGAAGGCAAAGAAACCTTATATGCAGGGGAATTGCAGATCGCCTTTCATTAATAAAAAACCTCGGCTTTATTTTTTCTAAAAATTCCAAACAAAGGCTTCTGGGAAAGCGATACAAGTCAATAAATTGTTGTTCTGTTGTTTCTTCAAAAGAATTTTGGGCATCCCTTAGTCTTCTTACAATAATTAATCTTCTCCTAAAATCAAGTTGAAATGGTAATAAAATATTGTGAACTTTTGTGTCCTCATACGTCTCCCAATTAATATTCTATATACTAAACTCATTGTCTTCCTATATGCAAATTTATAACCCCAATGAAACTAAAAAAATTCTCCTAAATTAATTTTGGAAAACTTAAGCAACGAATTGACCGATAAATGACATCTGTCACAATTATTCAGACAAAATTTTTTATCATTCAGCATTTGCAAATTCACAGCCCAATGCGGAATCGCTTGAATATCATAAGTGAACACCGTCGGTCTCGGTGAATTTTTCAGCCGGTGTTCACTGTGTGAAAA
>QYTT01094436.1:28103-45561 GCA_006980735.1 Dasypogon diadema
AGTCAATAAATTAATTATTAATATTATTTACAACCCACTTTACAACATTTTTAACTTAAGTTAAAACATATTATCTATATTTTCATCTGTGTCTAGTAAATAAGCCATTTCTTCTGGATATTTCCTGCTTCTAAAATGTTTGTCTCGTAAACTCCGAAATGATGAGATGTATGGATCTGATGATAAAAGTAGCATATTCATGAGATTAACGTTTTACTCTTTCCTTGAAAATGTTCTGGTGTTGTGGTATCTGTAGCGCTTATAGTCTTTATTTTTGGCTTCCTGGGCTTCTTCCGACAATTTGCCAATTGGCAAAAGATAGTGCAGTATTATATTTTTCCCATGTCTTAAAACTTTGTGAACTGTTGCTGTTAAGTTTCTCCTATTTAGCAATATTTCTGTTTGTTTTATATACGTTCCGAATTTTTCGACATTTATTGCTGTCGTCTGAACTCTTGTTGTATCCTGTACTTCTCCTCCAGTCTCTTGTTATCTGCTTCATCAGTGAAACTCAAGTCGTAACTCACGTGCAATATAAATTTCATAAATCGAATCCTTGCATGAAGAGGCGAAAGCCCGTATGGATAGTTTCCTTCAACATTGCATCCGTCTCTCGTATTTCGAAAATCTTTTGGATTTTTTTGGCAAATGGTTGCCGATGATTTAGTGTCTGTTAAAAATTGAGTGACTCTGCCATCACACGTCGTTAAGTGAAGCCTATATGAATTACTTTCATTTCTTTGCCGTTAACTGAGAATTTCGTCGGCAGTAATGCATTTATTTTTTGTTTTCCGATGTCAATTTCACTTTGGAACAATTCTTTTGTTTCATTTAAATATTTAAATTTATTAGGTCTGCAAAAGTGTGCAGATGATGGACGAGGATTTTCCATAATAAGTCTTCCGAAGAACTGCATTTTAAATGAAGAGGAACCAATGACATCAAGAATAAATTGGCACCTATTATATTTTCGTGATTATTTCCAGAAATTTGTTGCTTGTATTCTCTTTGCCCTGAGTATCCATTGCATCTCAATTTACTCACTAACATTAAACTGGTGTCATCTAAGGCCTCAATGTCATCCTGTGGTTTTATCATTAATATTCTGTTCGCGGTTGAATCAAGAACATTTTCAATAGGCATCGAAGCGGAAGTATCTATATCTTTTTCAAAAGGATGTATTTCCGTTTTTAACTTTTAATACATTCGTTTGCTAAATGTAAAATATGTTCGTCTCATCCTATAAACAATAAAAGGTAGGCATAAATCCTGAAAACTTTTAAGGGGAACAATAGGTATTTCGCATAGAACGACTTATTTCCACTTGATTTTTATGTGATTTCTGGATTTTTTTTCATGCCGAAAAAAATAAGTCCCTTTTAAAAATTACTCCTTAATTTACAGTATGCTTAAATCCATATTTTTATTATTATTAAAAAGAAAGTTATGTTGTTTTTGGGTTACTCCACTTGATACCCTTATTCCTTTTTTATCCGTTGTGCGATCAGATGATATGAGCTTTGAAGATGGACAACATACCAAGAGCTTAATGACGATGTCTTAAAGGAATTAGTGGGTGATGAGCCATTATTGACCACTAGGAAGATCGGAGAGAGGTTAGACGTTAGCTATGCGATAATAGAAAGACACTTGAGAAAGCTTGGCTTTGTCTATAAGTGATGTGTGCCAAAAAAATCTCGGAGATAGAAATTCGGTTGCTTCCTCATTGCTTGCTTGGCAGTAATATGAGCACTTATTGAATCGCCTGATTACTGATAACGAGAAGTGGATTGTAAAATTCAAAGTAATGCCAGGAAGTCCGCCGTCTATTCTTGCAGAGGCCGAAAAAGGTGATGTTTTGAAGGGAGTTGCTGGGACTGGGAAAAACTGTCACAGCAGATCTGTACTGTGATCAGTTGACTCGCTTATATGCGAAAATATGCGAACT
Organism: Dasypogon diadema; assembly: GCA_006980735.1. NCBI lineage: Eukaryota > Metazoa > Arthropoda > Insecta > Diptera > Asilidae > Dasypogon > Dasypogon diadema. The sequence continues at coordinate 30,052 of QYTT01094436.1, forward strand.
TCGTTCAGCACAATATAATCGAAAAGGTATTGTTTTCCAACATGGTAATGGCAGACCTCATGTGGTTTTAAAGACGAAGCAAAAGTTACAGGCACTTGTGTGTGAAGTTTTATCTCACTTTCCTTATTCATTTTCAGAATGTTCGGAAGGCAATAATAGACTTCTCAGCCTCAAAGGATGGGTTTAGAAAAAATGGGCAATGTATCCTTTTTAATCGTTTTTTAAAGATTAAATCAAGACCACTGCGCAAACAGTTCGGAATTATGTACAAAAGCTTGGTTTTAAAAGAAGATTCGCTAGAATAAAGCCATTTACGAGCAGAGTTAACAGTCGAAAACGAGTTATCTTCGCCAGACAGTTCTAAAACAAAATTATGAAGTTCTAAAAAAGAATTATTTTTTCAGATGAGTTTAATTTTAATATGAAATTGTCGGATCGACATGTAAAAATGTAGTTGTCTCAGTACAATCCTCTGTCCTTATTTGGTGGATCTTTAATAGTTTATGGGTTTCACGATGCAACAGGTATCGGAAATCGAAATTTATACAAAATATATTATAGCCCAAATATTAAACCAATTGAAAATTTATAGTCTATTTAAAAGTGTGAAATTAGGAACATCAAAGGATTGAAGGAAGCTTTGAACACGGAGTGGAGTAAAATTTCAAAACATTGACAAAAGACTTGTGAAATCGATGCCCATATAAGGCTAAAGGTCATTGTAAAATAAGAGGTATGTGTCACAGAATTTTAGAGGCCTTTGTGTCAACATTTTATGAACACGAATTTTCTGTACAGTAGGAAAAAAAAATCACTTCGGCTACCCAGTTTAAATCTATATTGCTTCAAGAAACTTTTTAGTATACCCACCAGTGGTAAGTTGCTAAGTACCACAACGGAGGTGTTATCAGATTCTAGGAAGTATCTGCAGTATCAACGTATTTTACATATCATTGCAAAAGGGTTTAATTAGGAGTTCCAGGTGTTGCAACATTTGTCAAAAATATAGATGAGGTTCCTCACCTGCGATTGTCGGTCTAAGTTTGTTATCATCTAACACGTGATAGTGCCCACCTAATCTATAATAACGCCATGAAATGTGTGAAGGTGAAGGAGAAATGTGACGAGTATTTCAACATAAAAAATCATGCAATCAGGAAAAGGGTGCATTTAAAGTCACACTTTTCACTCTTTATATCTATCTCGTATATTAAACGAGATCAAAGTCTAAGAAACCTAAATTTCAACGTTGTGCAAATAGTTGCTGGCTTTCATGTGTCTATGCATGATACATGTGAATGTCTATTTTGCGAACTGAATTCATTGTCTTGCAACAGTCTACTGTACTCATGGATTCTTTCACCCACATTTTATCATGCTCCATTTTGGGATGATGAATTAGAATTCCAAAGCCACAAAAAGTGAACAAAAAGAGCGCAATCCACTTTGGAAAATATAAGATACAAGAAAGTCCTGTTTGCTTTATAGGGAGTACAGAAACAACAGTGCTAGAGATAATTAAAAAAAAACTCCCAACAGCCCCACAGTTTCTGTTTCTGAACTTTCGCTGGAGAATATAATTCTGATATATCGTCTTCATTCTCGTGGATCCTTATAGAATTCCGTAATTTGGTAAATAGCACACTATGCAACGGATTTGTCAAATTATTTTATTGTAATCCTGCGTCTGCAAGAGACAGTTTTCTTTTCAGAAATGAGGCAATTTCACGGTTTGCTTCAGAGAAAGTATCGAAAATTTTTTAAATCTTAGAAGAGAGCCTACAATTTTTTATCTAATATCCAATGAAATTGCCTCATTTCTGGGAAGAAAAATGTCTCGTGTAGACGCAGAGTAAGGTTATTTAAAAAATTATTTGTGGGTATTATGTGTGGCTACCCGAACGGGCAGATACGTCAGGGCAGACGAGTGTGTCGCACGTATATGAATATTAAAATTTTGCGCTGCAACGATTTCGATTTGTTTACCGGATTTTTTGCTTTCGTTAATGTTCTTCGGTAAAATACAGTAGTTTTGTTCAATATGAAGTTCTTCCGGTTTTTTGGTAGGTATTTTGCTTATTTTTATTATTTCGACGTATTATTTATGCTTCTGATATGCCTCTCAAACGCAAATCTAATCTAGTACGTAGTTCTAGTAGAGCTCGAAGTATGGAAAAACAAAAAACGTAGTTCATAAAAATGTGTTAAAATAAGATATTTACAGTAAATCACAGCAGATTGCAGTTAGTTTGTATTTGTATTATTTGCAACATTAGTATTCTAAAAATAAAAAAGGCTGCCGAAAGTAACTATTCCACGCGGACGAAGTTGCGGGCAAAAGCTAGTTTACAATAAAAACAAAACAAAGAATTAAAATTATTTTCGATTTCTGGTATGTATGGATTAACCGTTCAGTACCGCTAGTAAAAACAAACGTTGTATTAGTGTAAAACGGTAACACTGTGCTCAAAGCAAGTGCCTTTCATTTGATGTCTTTGTTGTTGTCATTTCATTTATTTGCATGTACCGAAGGAAGTCAAGTTTCATTGTCGGTTACCTGTGGATTCAGTTGCTTGCTTGAAACAATCTTTATGTGCACAGTTCTCTTTACATTTTTCTTTTGACTTTGACGTTCACTTCTAACCTTCTTCACGTCGGTTTAATTTTTATTTTGCTTTCACTGAAAAGTAATGGTGTTGCGAATGACAATCGATTAAGTGTCATTTCGAGGGGTTTATACCGTGAATTGCGTTTGACTTGGCAATAATGGTAATTGATTAAAATCCATAAGCGCTGTGCTGACAATAATTCTAAGACAGAGTATAAGTGCATTAATAAATTTCACTTACCTCATCATTTTCATTATTTTCATTCCCATCATCCGACAAATTTGAAATCGATGGCTGTGTTATATCTTGGTCCATTGAAAATAAAAGCAAGTCATAGTATCAGAGATTAGGTTTATATATATTTTCGACTACAGCCCCTGACCTGTAGGATCCAATGACTTTACGGTGCTCTTTTCTAAAACACGTTCTAATGGAATTGATTTTTTTAATCAGGCTTTCTCTTGTCACATTGGATTCAGATGTACCTAGCAATTTTTTAACTGTTGGTATGCAAGACTCTTTTTGTGCCTGTTGCTATAGTCCTTCGATTTTTCTTGCCATAAGCACGGATTTTCTCTACAAAAATCAATGATATTTATCAAAACCTCTTGAGATAAATTTCTTAGATCACACATATTGTTTATTAGTGTTTTTTATGACACTGCAATTAATTCAGTCTTTTCACTACATTTATTTCCAAACTGTAAACACTAAAGATTAAATATTTACTTTTCGAATTTAAACTGTTGTGACTGTTTGCTTGCACTGAATCGGCTTCGTCCGATTTTATTTCACTCCAAGCTTCAAGCTCATCTCCACCAATTCCAACTTGTCCTACACACGTTCATGCAATTCAGAAAACTCTGCTTGTGCATGCCACGTTGCTGTGATTTGCATGAACATGTGTATCACACTTCAAATTTCAAACTTTTCAGTCAACTTGGCATGCGCATGCCAAATTGGCCGATTTGCATGAGCGTGTGCAGCGGCCTTAGGCAAGCAAAGCGGCATGTGACGATTTGCTCCTTATAAAAATATTGCGAACCAATTTCCTATTGCTAGTCGCATACTGAGAACACAATTGCAGCTTAGCTACACGCAGCGATTCTAAGCAAGTTGCATGTGTCGCGTTTCGTCAGCCTTCATATGAATCGCAGCGACATTAATAGGTAGCACCTTAAGTTTTTGCTTAATGTGAAGTGAACAAAGTATATATATATATATATATTGTTTATTTAAGTAAAAAATGGATGACGGACAATTTAATATTCAAAAATTCCTTTTTTACATTGTGGTACGTAAGATATAAATTATACAAAATTTTCTCAAATTAACTTTCTTAAATCTTTTTAATTTTTGCGAAGATTAAGGACACATATAATAAAGTAAGGTAATAAAGTAAGGACGGAAGGACATGATCTTTAAAGTAAGGACAGTCTTTACAAAGTAAAGACGTTTGGCAACCCTACGTATGGCGTACATAGTGCGGAATGCGTGTATTCAAAACCGATTTCGATAGGGTCTGAGAGGGGGTTTCACTCGTGCAGCACTTTTCAGTCCTAATTCTAGGATGCAAAACAGCTACACAAGCAAACTATACCGAAAACATTAAACTAAGTAAAAGTAGAGGGGCGATTTTCTGAATAGATGTGCCTGTCATACACTTCATGGATATTGTAAAAGCTTATCAAGCATTTCGCGCTGCAGGCAAACACGTTTAGGCATGAGCATGATGTGTTGCATGTAGGTAAGAAAACGCGTGTACGCCTTTAAGAGTTTTCTCCGAAGCATCCGGCAGCATCCCAGACCTTTACATCAATTGAGTATCCTGTTCCCTGTTCGTATTCGTACAAAGTAATCTTCCCAGTAAGATTGCTCACAAGTTTCTTAGACGTCTTCCCACTAGAGATGTGAAAATCCAATTTCGTGGTGGATACTGACGACAACTCAAAATTATTGACGACCATATCAGAAATGTTAACAAATATTTCTAGTATGTTTCTCATATTTCCAATATTATCAAGAAATGTAAATTTATTTGCAAGAACTTTTGAAAATTATGAATAACAAGGAACGACATTGATCTCGTTAAAGGAGCAAGTCCCCAACGGGCATTTTCTAATTAAAATGCAACATTTCCTGCCTTTAGTTACTGTTTATTGTGTAGTATGGGAAAGTTTAGGTTCTGTGAATCCTCTTCTCTCGCTCCGTTACAATAAAATGTATTTTCAAGCTCACGCTTTGACTCCATTAAAGGAATAAGGACAAAGTTTAAATGAAGTTTCAATAGGAATATTTTGGTGGTTATTTTATAAAAATCGATTGAGTAGCTTGGAAGATATTGCCTAAAACCTGCTTTCACTTAAAATTTTTCGGGGCTGGAATACAGTCGTACTTCATATTAAATTATTGAGGATGATATCTGTGGTTTTTCGTAAAAATAGCATAACTGAATTTTTTATTAAAGCGAACATGAACACTATAATTAATTAGTTTTTTATAATTAGTTTTTTAAGACAATTTACAAGATATTTCAACAAACAACATAATTTCAACAACTTCGTAAAACATATTGAATCCTCCCAATGAAATATTACAGCTTTGCTCATGGAATTATATGGGAAACTAGTCGTTCTGAGGGACGCTTTTCTTCTATCTAGAAGCAAAAAAGCTGGTCATGTCACAATGATATATATTTTATACGTAATTTATAGTCTTCTTTGTTTTATGGTCTAAGGTCTTAGCGTAACATGTCTTTATTGCCTACAGCCTTTTCTGCACAAGTAAGAAGATATTAAAATCAGAAACCGTATTATTGTACTAATGTCGATTTTCTATACTCATATATATATATAATTCCTCATTACAAACCAAAAATTTGTTTTTAATTTTGGATCAAACTACTGACAATCCGAAAATGAGTAATGTAAATGTTAAAATTAAATGAAAGGCAATTTTCTAAGAATTTGAGAATAATGTTGCATTAGTAGAAAACTTTTCACCGGTTCTACCCATGGAATTCTAAGGGGGAAGTGTCACTCCAAGGGACAACTAGTGTTCCTTCCCGCACTTCATTCAGAAACAAGCTGATTACAGCAACATATATTTTATACTCTGTGCGGGGCCCATTTAGTTTCCTGGTTCACGTATTTCTACATGTGAATAAGTTAAAGCCTTGCAAACATAGCGTACAAAAAAGAGGATTAAATAATAATATAAATATTCGCAACTTTTTTCTCCAATATTGTGGAAGGTAGGTTGTGGACTCTGGAAAAGATTTGAAAAATTCAATTACTATACTTTACTGAAATAAAGGAATATTAATATTAGTTAGTTTCAAGAGGAACTGATTTTTAAATTCCAAGGAAAACTCAAAGATATAACAACCCAAGGAAATTACAATTTTGCCCATAGAATTCTAAAAGGAATGCTCAAAAATAATACGTTAAGATATTTTTATACATAGACTTATAAAAATGGCAATTACAAGAGTGTTCAATATATTGAATATATATCGTTCTTTCTTCTGCAGATTTAATAAATTTTTCAGGTCCTCTTGTTACTTAATGACAGTTTCGAAATCTTTTGTTAACAGACGCAATAAGTAATATTTCATGTATCTGACACTTGTGGAAGATAACGTATAAAATCTATGCCACTTCTCAAGCAAGCATATCCTCTCTACTTTTTATATTTCTACGTTGGATACAATTTAGAAAAGATCCGTATTGTATACTAACTAAAGACAGCTTGTACCAAAGTATGCACATCGCTTTTGTTTTCTTCAGTTGGATATCTATTGTCCTCAAGATGTTGTTGTCTCTTTCGACTGTCAATTCAAAAATATGTTTTATTCACTTAGCTGGGGATTTTAGTGCTCTTTTTATAGAGACATTCAATAAAAATAAGATATAACGTGATACATATTTTCTTTTTAAGTTTTGCTGTTCCATTCTGAGAAACCCCAGAATGTCGGATCCGGGTGGAGAGCTCATACTCATATAAAACGCTAAGGATTTGCTGTTCCACTCTTTGTTTTCTTAAAGATTACAATACAATTATTCACAATAGCCCTTTTTATATACATAAAATTTAACAGAAATAAAATAGCAAACTGTTCTAAGTATGCACTTAAAATGACCATTTTCCAATTTAGTTCCATTCATTTAGTTAAGAAATATGTACAACAAATGCATAAAGCCCAGTTAAAGTGTGATATTGTATGGAAAAGTTAAACAACTAGCGCCATATACCTAATGCAATTATTTGTTACAGCAAAACCTCTTATGTAATTAGCTTTGCCAAATCAGTTGCAGTACGTTATCTACCAAAAGTCTACATTGTCTAAGTAAACTATCCTTTATCTACATTGTCTACGCATTGTTTACCCCGAAGTGTAAACAATGAAAATCTACACGTAAATGCACTGAGTGCATTTCATTTCTCGGCGTCGCATACCATTACATAAATACAAATTTAACAACTGACTTATAATTCAAATTAATAATAATTATTTCAGATGCTAATGAATTCCGTACTTTTCTTTCTTACCTATCCCAAAAATGCCTTATATACCTAAAAGTGAGATTTGATTTTCAATGAAAAGGCGATGAGATATAACAAAATGAAGTGAAAATTTTACCAAGAGAATATATTCATTTATATATATGAATTGTATATGTATACTTTGGAAAATATTTGTTACAATTTCTCACGAAGCAATCCTATTGTTCTGGTCCCTTTCAAGAGAAATAAAATTTTACCGAATGTGGGGTGCGACATTGCGTTGAATTGTATTACTTTATCGATTTCCTAGTCCACAAACAAAAATATTATCCGAAAGAACACTTTTTACCTACCCATAAAAAATTTAATATTAAGTCCCACAAAACTTCTCTAGAGAGTGAATTTAGTTACTCGAATTGGAGAAATTTATGTAGGAATTCAGAGGAATCTTATGCACTGTTTAACCATTTTGTATCCAAATACTTTTTACAATATTCATCTTTTTCTCTATAATTTTAGAGCAACTGGTGAGCTCCTTTATGCTTGTATCTATTTATTTTACGGAGCAATTCCCCACAGTATCTAGAACTTTTCACTATTTAGGCTACACAATGTTTCTGAGAAAATTAGGAAGTTACGGCCAACTGAATTATTTATAAATGGTTGACCAAAGCTAATATTTACGAATAAAACAACAAAAGCAAAAGGAAGGAAAAGGGATCGAATATTCATTTCTTTACTAACCATGAAGCTATTTCCAAGATAAAATTTAAGGTTTAAAGATTTTCATATGCAGAAAATTGTGGTGTGTTGAAAAGAATACAAGTCCTAATTTATTTTTGGAACTAGGCAATATTTCTAATAGTACGTTGTAACATAAAATAATATTTTTTTTTTTGCAATGATAAAACAGGATCGTGCTCATCACTCTAGATGGTAAAATGCCACTTTTTTTGTTTTTGTTTTGTTTTTACATTTTTATAGTTACACCACTGTTTGAGCGGGAGTGCTGTATGTAGGATATGGAAAACTTCAAGAAATAATAAAACAGTCTCCCCTTATTTCTTTATTTATTATCACACAAATCATTTGAATAATTTCACAAAGAAATTTTTACGAATTAAATGAGGGAGAATTTTAAATTCAAAAATCACATCGGAATTGATCATGTTATCTATTTTGCAATTTAAATTAATTCAGAAAGTTTAAAATCTGTTAATTTATGTGAAAATTTTTATAAACAGCGCTGACATATGGAATAAACTAACTAATGAGATTTTTAATTGACTTATTATTTTAAACAGTGACTTGTGTTTGTATGTCTAACAACTGTGTACGGGTGTAGGTAACTAATTAAAAAAAGTTACTAAACACGATTTATTTTAATATTTACACAAATAAATAAAATTGAAGTGTCTGTCTGTGATTTCGAAATAACTGCCTTTTCTTAAGCTCATATGATTATTTGCACAATATCAAAACCTTAACAGTCATGTTTAAAAATGTTGTCTGTCTGTCTGTTTGTCTGGCTTATTTTTCGAAACGGCTGAACCGATTTTTATGGGACCTCCACAGGCAGGTGCAGGACTTTGCAAGAAGTGATATAGGCTACCCTTTATCCCGGAAATATTTAGAGTTCCTGGGTAAAAATTGAAAAACTGTTAAAATTAGGGGCAAAATTTTAACTGTATCTGCCAATAATAATAATAATCTATACATAAATGAAATTAGAGCGTCTCTCAGTGATTTCGTAATAAAAGCCTATATATAGTTCTATTGGCTACTATAAGGGACATATACACACAAACAGCTGTTTTTAGAATTTTTGTCTGACTGCTTGTCTATCTGCCTGTTTGCCCCGTATAAACTCAAAAATGGGTGAACTCATAAAGATGAACCTGTTGCAGTGTTGCAAGATTTACCTGAACTCTGTTTCATCTTGGTAGCTATACGAATTCCAAAAAAATCGACAAAAAGGATAATTCTTCAAAGGACATAAGGCTGAAATTCTAATGTCCCGGTTTGGTGCGATGCGAAGCGAGTGGGACATAAAATAAAGGGAACGGTCGGTCACGGGGTAAGAAAAGCTCGCCTGAGCATACATGCACACCCAACTCGAACGATTCGTAGTTCTTCTACATATAAAACATCAGAGGTCTTATGTGTAATCAACGTCTACTAAACTAATGAGCATAATGTAGTAATGTTATATATGTTCGTTGAATAAATTTAAACTTCTGAAGGACATAAGAGTCCAACTGAGAGGTGATGTGTAAACTAGCCAATTTTCAGATCTATTGCTTTAACATAAGGAACGGTGATTATCCTGAATTGGGTGGGAAGATTGCCATTTCGGTACAGCTGTGCTCAGTCGTGACAACCGTTGAAGACTTGATTGCGAGAATATATCTTGACATTGTTCATATCCAGATTCCAGAGTAAGCCTATGGAATGGTTGTGCGAGCATGCCACTCTGATCCCTAAAATGCGACGCTACCGCTAATAATGACTTCAATAACATGAAGTCGTTTGGAGGTGCAGATATGGTACACAAAACGATAGACTCAGTTGTAAGCACAGAAGATGCCGTCCACTATTAAGTGAAATTTAATTTTCGAGAGGTCTCAATCGCAATGATTTCGAGATCACAATTATTTTAACCGGATGTTCTCGAGAGAAATTGATACTTTTACCACGTATACCCTTTATACCATTTGTTTTTTTTAAGTTTAAGAGATTGCACATGATTATTATAAACATATTTTACGGGTACACGTTAAAGATGACCGGGATAGACTTGAGGGGGGACTGCTTCTTACGTAGTGAGTTTTACGTATCTCGAAAGTGAGCTCATTAAGCAGCTTGCTTATCCTGGTACCGGAAAGAAAAAATATAAAAAGTTATTAAAATAGACATAGGTACTTTAGACGAATTTTGAGGTCAACATTTTATGATAAAGCCAAGAAGGTATTAAATAAACAGTAGAAAAGGCTAAAAATAGCTTCAATAATGAGAACAGAATCGAGAGTAAAGAAAAATTAAAAGTTGTTCCAAGAATTTATCGCGAAATAAAATATTCGGAGTAATTTTACTCCAAAAAAAGTCTTTTATGTGGGGGAGGACGTCGAACATTATCGCCGTTCATTATGGTGCAGCTAAATTTCTTAGAAGTTGCATACTGGCTTTGCCTTTGACATTATCACAAACCGAGTTTTATCCCGATCTAATAAATAGTTACTTTTTTACAGAAAAAGAAATATGTATGAGCACCTCAAGAGAAATCATGATAATGAAAAAATTGAACACGGAGACAGTTATAAAATTTGGTATAGGTACACACAAATAAATCGAATGACCTTGGCGGCCAGTTGATAGCTCCACCTCATCCAATCCAGAACTCAAAAGTTATTGTTAGTTAATGCCTAACAAGCGTTGACGGGACGTGATATATATTGACCTTCACCAATGATACCTCTTCAAGTAGTTTAGGCAGGGTTCCCCCTGAAAACCTTTCCACTTTGCTCGTTTTTTGGAAAATATTGAAATTTTCAGCAGAATATCATCCTAGATAAGTACCCATATCCAAGCGACATTAATTTATCCCTTTTTTAGTGTTCCGGGAATTTTCGTTCTCATTGTTCATAGAAAGGTATGCAGAATAGGGTCGACTTCGGGACGGGTTATCTCGAAAACGAAAAGAGATAGGTGAATATAAATATATCAAATAAAAAGGAAACTTATGGAAATTCTATATTATGCAAGAAAAGTTCAAGTATTTACAGTTTTTTCGAGAAACTCCCGTACATCTGTGGAAAAGGGTAAAGAAAGCCAAAATTTCCGCTTTGAAATTTCGTAGCGTTTAAAAGAAGAGGACAAGAAGAGTGTGGGTTGGCACTAATTTAAAAGCCACTAGTATTCTCTACGATTTGTACACATATACTGTTTAATATGGGCTATATGTGTTTCATCGTAAAAAACGACCCAAAAACTTTCAAGTGCCATTGTCTGGAAAACCTTCAGGATAGACCCCCGCCGACACAATTTTTTGTTTGGCTCATTGAGACCTATCACTGCACGCCCGATCGATTATTTCAACTGGGACGCACTGTATAACCTGGAAGGAAAATGTGAACTGGGGGAACAATATCCGCACATTACGTACTGCTTGTATGAGGCAATTGTAACACTTATGAAGTCATATCGATATGTTCAGGGAAAGGATCCACACCGGAGGCGAGCGGGCTGAGGTGCACTTGTTCAGATTTTCTTCCCTGTTGGCGTGGGTTCGAATCCTCGGGTCGTTCTCTGTGCTTAAGCGATGCCTTAAAAAAAGTTAGGCACAGATTTTATTATATTATATTTTTATTTATTGGTGGCCAAAGAGCATGGGTCAACGGCATCGTCCAAAGCTCCTCCTTCTCCAAAGATGGCAAATTTCTTTAAGCTTGTTATAAGTATAATAACAGATTATGTACGGAATGGAATAAAAGCCGCTAGCTTACCAGTGTGTTTGCGAACTAAACAGGCGTTGTAATCTCTCCGGAAATAACACGACCGACCGATCGTTGTCAGATGACTGAGCGACGCAACAATGCATCCCATTTAGGAACAGAAATGAAAAGTAGAGCCTACTTGAACAATAATCCTCCCTCCCCATACTTATTACTTTGGTAGTGTAGCACTCTTACTCTTTATGAAGGTGGAAGAGGAAATATGACTGCGCAAGAGGAAATATGACTGCGAACGCGAACTATCAGGTCGGTCATTTTGACTTCAAATGCATTACTCACCGAATTATTCCTATCTCTATTTTAAACAGCTCCGTAGTTCTAGTGCGAAAGAAGATGCTTCATCGTGTTAAAAAATTTTCTAAACATCAGTGGAATGTTGGCAAAATGAAGGATATATGGGTTTTTGGGGCTGATGATTACGAACTTAACCTTAACGCTTAAGAATTCAACATGGCGGATAAAATATGGCGGTCGTAGATGTTAACCTTTCCAAGAGTTTCTTGATCATCATGAAAATAAGCCCAAATGTGTTTTTGGAGGTCGCTGATTTCGAATTTGGATATTCAAAATGGCGGCTCCACTATGGCGGACAGGGTTTACTACAGGTCAACGGAATATTCACGAAATGGCAAATTAAAGCTAAAGAGTGCGTCGACAGGTTGCGGATAGCAGGACTGCCTTGAGATTTGAAGATCAGTTGCGAATATGCAAGAACAAGTAGCAGCGGACAATTAACTACAAACGCATTATTTTCTTTTCTTCCCTGCGTCTGGGGTCTAAGATATTACATAATTCGTCTAAACCAATTATAGTTTCTTTCGTTGTTTTGATAGGATTTTACTTATTGGTTTGAAATAAGAAATGCGGAAAAATATATATACCTAAATGCATTTAAACGTAATAATTATAACGAAGAGGAAAAAGTCAAATATGTAAATTTAGTAAAAAAACTAAGAAAAAGATTACATTAGGCAAGGATGGTTTGATACTAACGACTCCAACACTTTGGCTGATATCTTTCCGCTAATATTCATTAAGATAGATTAATTGTGCAGTATATGGTGAACTTTTTTAGAAAAAAAACATACAAATAGTATTTCATAACTGAATCCCGAAGAACGGGAAAAATGTTTTGTTACATTCTAAATTGATTGAGAATGACAAATCCAATAAATCCTTTATGCAAGAGATTAACCTGGGTACTAACTCAATTCCCTCTATTGTCAATACAAAGAGGTATAATAAACAAATTATTCTTGCACTAAAATTAAATACAAGTAAAAAATTTTCTCTCTGTTAGCCAAAATACGTAATTGAAAGGCATTCATCTACTCACTAAAGCCAGCATCCTTCACTAGATAATTAAAATCGTTCTAGAAGATATAACGTTATGTGACCGGAGAAGGATTGAGTGGTTATTTTTATGGACTCTGAATAACTTCCCAAGCCATTAATTAAAGCCTCTTGTTTATTTCATTTGAATAAGAAAGGGGTGAATGAGTAAACGTTACAATTCGCGCCATTCACAAAACATCTGTCGTCAGTTTAATCAAATTCTTTGAAAAGGGTCGCTTTATAGTACTTAGTTTACGATAGGAAGACGTGGGTAAGGGGTTGGAGATATTGTAAACATGATGACCTCTTTACACTGGGTAAATCAGTGCCAACTAAATTTACAAAGCACAAATAGAACTATGAGGAGGACAACAAGAAGGATTATGTAGTTTACATTTGGATAGAATTAGGTTTTAAATTTTACAGTCGTAAACTTTATGTTTAGTAATTAAAAGACTATGTGAGTCAAAATTTTGCTGTTTTGCTGTGTATATTTTGTGATGGAATTGCCACTTTGTGTAGCTCGAACTTTCCCAATAAAATTAATTGAGGAAACTGAAGGACATCTGCTATCATTGATTAAAAATTAAACTTTTTTCAAATGTTAACGTTATTGCTAAGAGATCACGAAGCTTTAAATGAAGGGTACAGCTAGATTTTCAACCCCATTTACTACGTTTCCATGAATTGAATTGGATTGGGATTAGATTTGCGTTAAGTCCACAATCTCTGTTTCTATGACAGTATTCTTCCGGATTCAATCCCAGCTGATTCCATGAATATGTGTACATTTTTTGACAGATGACACTTTGCCTCTAGCCACGGTTTACAGACTACAAGGTTAGCCAGGTTTGTAATTTGAATCGCCATTTTGTTACGTCACTCTGGATATTTTGTTCTCACAGCCTTCCCATTGTGGCGATTTTGCAACGAGTGATGTAAATCTAATACTAAAATAAAAATTAAGATGTAAAATAAACGCGGATTCTATTGTATTAAAAATTACACAAAAAATTCATTAAAAATCACGTCTCTTTTGCTCGCTTCCAATTGGAATGCTCCCAAAACAATGTATCCAGAGTGACGTCATGCATGTCAAATTACAAACCTGGCTAACCTTGTAATCTGTAAACCGTGGCCTTTAGTTATTTTTATAAAGAGAAAAAATGAAGCAGCAATTTGAAATTTTGTGTCTAGATTGCTACAGAAGGATGAGAAACTTAGTAGAAGCAGTTAAAAAACATTATTTAATTTCTGCAAGAAGGAGGAAATGTGAATTCTTAAGAAAAGAATAGAAGTAAAGATTTTTAATGTTATGCGATGTTCCCAAAACTCTGAAAACCAAGATCCCAATGCCTTCGGGAATCTTTAAGCGTTGAAATAAAAGTCGCTATACGAGGAGAGCTCAAAAAGTTCGCGGAATGACAGTGAAGGATGGTGAAATGAAACATTAAACTATTTTTCCTTTTCAATATATTCTCCCATAACCCTAATACATTTTCAGATCTATCAAATAACTTGTAAATACCGTTGAAAAAAAAAGATCTGTCGTGGGCGTCAAAATAGGCCGAAATTGCTGACTTGACTTCATCATCGTCCCTAAATTTTTTTCTACGCGGCTCTTTCTTCATCTGTGGAAATAAATAATAGTCGCTGAGGGCGAGATCTGGACTCTAGGATGGGTGGCGCGGTTGTTCTAAACCGCATCCGTGAATGGCAGCTGTCGCAACATGGCATTTGGGCGCGTTGTAGTGCAAAAGGAGCACAGCTTTTGCCAGTTTTCCCCGTCTCTTTTCTTTAATAGCTTCTTTTAACACTTGGATTCACACCCAAAATTTTCTTCACGAATTCACACCCAACATACCCGGGTATGCAGAACATTTTATATGAGAATTCTATGTTAGAGTCCTGCAAAATACCATAAATTTGTAATCTCTACTTATACCCCGTACCTGTAAATATATCAATTGCTACTCCTAGTAAAAAGGATATAAGTTATTGTTCCTTGAACAAATTTATTTCCCTCGATTAACACCCGACATACCTGGGTATGCAATATATTTTATAAGAAATTGGAATATGGCTAAAGGATAATTGCTTAAAAAAATATTAAATAAATTTCTAACCTGTATCAATACTCTTTACCATACATCAACTGCTACTTTCCTCCGAAAGGACACAAGATATTATCATTTCAATAATTTTCTTTCCTAATTGACACCCATCTTACTTGAGTATGCAATTAAATTTGTATAGACATTCTTGGAAAACAGTATCATTGGAATAAGTTGGAGAAAAACAAATCAGTATTTTATTGCTTTCATGCATTTCATTGAATTGATTTGCATTATTTTTCAATGAACATTTTCACTAAACAAAGAAGATAATTTCCGCAATTAAACAGGTAAGACTCTTGATTTTGTAAATTTCAATGATGGTAAATTTTTGAAATATTTATTTTAATTACCCTAAATTATTGACACGAAAAAGCCATCATCTGGGACCATCTGGACGAAATTTGGAAAATGATGAATTTAATTTTTGCAAAA
>QYTT01094438.1:0-15853 GCA_006980735.1 Dasypogon diadema
ACATATCCAATCCTTATCAACCCCAAATCGTCATGATGCTTTCGGTCATTCCAACAATTTTAATGTTCAATTTCGTGAAGGTAGACAGGACAATTTAAGCTTCCCACGAAGAGACAACTATCGTCACTTGCAGTTTAATAGCCCAAGAACGAATTCAAAACAAGAGGGCTGTAACGACAAGCATAATGCTCACGCAAATGTGAATCTCCCACGACCTTTTGTGAATGATTTTCGCAGAGGTCCTAATCCCACCGGTGTGAGCAGTATTAAGACAGAAGCAATTCCTAGTCAGGATATTAGTAGCCGAGAAATCTCATCCCAGCCAGATCCAACTAACCACTCTGTGGAAACGCTAAGGAATCTCAGTGTTGGGCCGGAGGATCAGACTTATAACTATGATTTAGTCAACCAAGCAGAGCGAACACCTCTCTTTCATTCATCACAAAAGGATGGGCCTACATGTTCTCATGGGGGAAACTGTACGGGAGCTGCACCAAAGTGGACCAGTCCCGCCTCCAATCTGCTAGGTCCACACAGCCCATCATCTTAAACGTATCTAACGATATTCGACCACATCTAGATCACCATACCATAAAAAACCCGGTTACAAGGCATACGGTCATATATGCGGTTTGAGGTAAATGATGTGTTTTATGTGAGTAAGTGCATTATACCACACAAACTATTAACACTATTACAAAAGATGAATATAAAAAATAAGATATAATCAAATATTAGGAAATGCTTCATCAACGCCTAAATTGTACAGGAAAAAAAACACAGCAGACCTCAGTAGAGTTGAAAATAAAACAGTAAAGTAGCCAAAATGCAGAAATCCATTAAGATATTCGCGGAAAAACATTAAGAAAACAACTGCACATAGTTTACTACTTTAATAGAAGAGACTTCTTCACTTTTATTTTGCGTATTCTTGGCAGTAGAAGTAGCTGCCTCTCCCGGCTGCTTGAGGGCGTATGATTCACATTTCTTATCACTTTCTAACAGCATACAGATAAATCACGCCAATCAGATCTAAGGCAGTTTAAAGAGGTATCTTTAAAGACAACTTTTTCACTGTAAGATGCCATGTCCGTTAAGTCTTGAAGACATGGAAAAGAGAGTCACAAACAGGATTATGCTCTCAGAAATCGCACACCTATTTGGTCCATTAGGTTTACTGAGCTCAGTAATAGTAAGTGCACAGATATTCTTACAAAAACAATGGGTACTCAAACCAGACTGGAGTGCCGCACTCTCTATGGAGCTGCATACAAGCTGGGTCCACTTTCGTCAAGCACGTAATGCGATAACCATAGCAAGGCACGTGTCACAATTGAAAAAACCAATTTCAAGGTAACTAAATACGTTTTCGGACGTTTCAGAGAAGGCGTATGGTAGTGCAATATACGTTCGTTCAGTACTCCAGGATGGAACCATACTCGTCAGGTTGCTTTGCGTTAATTCCCGAGTATCACCTGTCAAAGCCACAACATTACCCAGACTAGAACTGTGTGCGGCAAAGCTCACGGCGTCACTACTACATCGAATAAAGAGCGATTTGAAATGAAACGAACTGTGATATCTGTGTATTATTCTCTGAGATATGTCGTTTTTGGTTTTTCCTACGCTACAATTTTCAAGAAGCCCATACTCTCTGTTCATAATAACAAAAATAATGAGTTTCCCTTCTAGCCCAGAACACGCACTTCTCAGCAAAGTACAAAAAAACGTTTACTCATTTACACATAAGCGTTCACAGATTTCAGGGAAATGTGTTAAAATTGGGCTCCCCTATAAGCTCGAAAAACTATTAGTAAGGTTATACCAATTAAGGATAAAAGAAGTCGTTAGTAGATTAAATATCACAGGAAACATTTAATATTAGCACTAAGGCAGTTACAAAACCATATGGAGGCGTCTCTTAAGCACATTCTTAGACGCATTCAAGTCAAAGTGTTCCGCAATGCGGTTCACTGCCATACTTATGCGGTTACTAGGTTCATGCTTACCGTAGTTAGTTGTGGAGGAGTTAATGTGCAAGAGAGGGGCACCCTTCAAGTTGCGAGTGTTAGCCCTGAAGGGCACCCTGCCCCGAAGCTCCAAAGAGTCAATACTATCGTTAGCCTGTTTGAGAATTCAGTTTCTGTTGTTGACTGCAATTTCTACGCATGTACATAACTGGTATAAATTAACAAAAGAAACTCTTACAGGACCCTAAAACGGAATCTTAATCCGAACCTAATCTATGACTTAAAAATCCCTGAGCAATTCATTCAAGCCCTTCAAGAAATTTACAATTAACATTTCAGTAATTTTAAAATTCGTATAACACAAAGGGGTGTCTAAGACATTGCAAATCCCGAAAATCGGATCAGAATTATAGAAAAAAAACATAGAACAGCCGATAGGAATCATGAAGAAAATAAAAACCAGATCTTGGAAAAGTATTACTTTCCACACATGACAATGGAAATTAAAAAATTCATTAAATCCTGTGATATTTGCAAAGCGAACAAATACGATCGGCACCCCAACAAACCAGAACCATAAGAAACACCTGTTCCAACTTACCCCACAGAAATACTACATCTGGACGTAACTGACTTTCAGCAAGTAAAGTTCATATCTTGCGTAGACAAGTTCTCAAAATTCGCGAAGTTTTTCTGGATAAAAAAACAAATCAGTAATACATGTGAGGGACAAACTACCCAAAGTGCTTCATTTCTTTATGGTACATAGGATACTCGTGACAGACAATGAAAAGAGCTTTATCAATCCCATCATTTCAAACTACGCTAGAATATTGGGAATTGAATTATACAAAAAACCTTACCAAAAAAGCGAAATTAAGGGAATCGCGGAAAGAGATCACTCAACTATAATTGAAATTGCGAGATGTTTATGAAGAGAACATCCAGATTTATCACTAAAAGAAATTGTGAATACTTCCGTGAACCGATACAATAATACGATACACAGTGACTAAACTGAAACCAAGTGATGTATTCTTCGGCAAAACATAAAGAATAAATTATCAGAACCTACTGTACTTCAGGACCAAGGTTTACTAGGATTTAACAAAACGCATAAAGAAAACGCAAAAAACCAAACTTAATAATGAAAACCCAAAGAGATAAAGGCGGATAATCTACAA
This sequence comes from Dasypogon diadema, assembly GCA_006980735.1. Lineage (NCBI taxonomy): Eukaryota > Metazoa > Arthropoda > Insecta > Diptera > Asilidae > Dasypogon > Dasypogon diadema. The sequence goes on from QYTT01094438.1 coordinate 3,155, forward strand.
TACTGAAGAAACCATATATGTAGCCGTAAAATAAATTCAAAGTAAATATAAGCCACCAAAGTTTAAGAAGGAAGTAGTTGCTAAGGATAATAAGATTACAGCCAGCGCAAGACGTGTCCACAAGTCCCACATAAAAAACATAAATCAATAGGACGTTTTTCTCATTTCAGATTAATATGGGCGCACTTCGCTTTATCAGCAAACGTCTTCCAATACTTGCGACCTAACATAACTATCAAACAAGGAAATGGAAGAATGATAAGTGGCAGTATGAAAGTTGTTTATATCATCAACCTAACTAATTACGAACAAGCTTTCAATAGTACAATATCAGAGGTAAAGGACATAAAAAGGACTAGCATCCTCAGACCCCAACTAGAACATCAAATAAAACAAATACAACAGCTAACTCATAAACTGAAAGGGGTACCTTCAAGAGAAAAGAGGTCAGTCAATAGGATAGGATCGCCCTGGAAGTAGATAGCAATATCACCTGTTGGGACACAGTCATCAAAACTCAGAACGACATAATCTGAAACAACAACGAGCAGTACAAAATTAATAATAAACTAATGGAAACCACAAATGAAATGATACAGCAATACAACAAAATATTGGAGCACCTAGGTGACGAAAACAGTGATAAACACGAACAAATGAAATTGGTGAAATTGGTGAAATAGTATTAGCAGAACATTTGGTCAAAAAGGGAATTGTGAACACTAACCTATTAGACAAAAAAAAAGTAAGCCAAGTTATAGCCCGAATGGAAGCACTTCCCTATGGGAATGATAAAGAACCTGTCGAATATACAGAACCTACTCTTGTCGTAAAGGGACATATCCTCTTCTACATAATTTCATTATCAAAGATAACCCTCACCGAATACAACCATATCCTCATTAGAGCCACAACAAAGATCCAAAAACAGGTGTATCTAGAATTTAACGAATCACTACTCAATCGGGCTGAAAATTTCGGAATAAAAAAAGGATGCTGTAGCATTGGAAATGTAACCATTTGTAGAGAAAAGCAGCTAGTTAAACTACCGGGAGATTATTGCAGCATTAACCGCATAAAAGGAGGACTCGCCGAGTGTGACTATCAATTTAATAAAAAAGAATTATTTGAAGTAATAAACGATAATACGGTATTTCTCGATAATTTTAGTGGAGAGCTTTTCCAAAATAATTGGACTAAACACGTGAATGGAACCTTCTTAATACAGTACAGTAATGAAACAATAAAAGCCTGAAACTTTACGTGGATTACCTTCATGAGTTACACCTCAACAACGGACGACAATTGCAGCCCCTTCTCAGCAACCACGGAATATCCATTATTACAGATATTAGCCTAATTACGGTTCTAATCATAATATCTGATATATTTTTAGTTTACACATTCAACCACCCGCTACTATTCCGATGACATCCACCCCAGCATCCAAAATCTGCAGCCCTTGAAATTGGACTTTTAATCTGCGGGACGCAGACATTTCAGGAGGAAGGACTTAACCTGTGCCACTTACACGTGTCGCGTCAGCATTTCAAGCCGCCCCATTTAACATTCGGTAGTTAAGAATCATGGCACGAAGCTTACCTTGCAAAAAAGTGTAAGAGGTAATTTTAAGCATTTTCATAGGAAAAACACCTTTGTACCTTAAAAAGCAGGATTAGAGTAAATCGGGAACTCGAAGTATTCAGTTATTCCTTTTTTATCTCCACGGATTACGGGATTTCCTTAAACATCCAAATTCATATATTCTAAAGAAAACAAAATTAATAAAGCTAGGGAAGAAGGATAAAAGCCTTAAGGGCCCAAAAGAAATGAATGAAACCATCTCTCTACCAAGAAAGAGGAAATCTGAGCACAGTGATTAATTATTTTCATAACCTTTTTTAAAGGTAGTTTTATTTGAACATTTTATAAAGTATGTATATATATAATTTTTTAGTTAATCCTTCATATACAAAATTTTTCCTATTTAAGAAACTATCCCAATAAAATTTGTGTTTATAAAAAATTTTCGCTATGCCAGAGTAGACCAAGCCGTTCTTCTGCTGTTCTTATATTATCCTGGGTGGTAATTTTCCAATGTTTAGTTGAGACTTGGAACATATTATGCATTAATAACAAATTAACAGAATGTCGAGTTTTTAATTATAAATCTCAAAAACTAATAAGCTCCTCATTTTGCAAACACCCCATTAAAATATTAGGCAATTTTTCCATATTCATACTGGAACCGTCATATTGAGTTTTTAAAATCTGGCTTGCCAGTCGTAATCAGGGCCCCACAACCTCTATATATCGTCAATTTGGAGTGAAGTGGATCATTTAGTTATATTTTTATAAATATTCAGCCTTCATTACTCTATAAACTTTAATAGATAACTTTTTTATACATGAACCATGCAAAATCATTAAAAAGGGAATAATTTTTTATTTTTAATGGTTTATGTCTGGATTACTGTAAAAAATTGTAAGTTTCTTAATATTATGAAAGCAAACTAATGACGACGGCAAATCATACAGCAAATGTGTAAAGTGGCCTTGCAATTTATTTGTACTAGGCATATGTAGAGAGTCTAACAGTTTTGCTAACAAGCGTTTTATTATTCTCATATAATTATGAGAGGTGCCTCTACTATGGGGTGAATTCTTCTGATAGCCTAATAAGCGCTCACCTGCCTTCAGCTTCAGATTCACTGAGTGTAAATAAATTACACTGTTATTGTTTCAAAGAAGCGTACTGCTTTATAATACTGCTCCATACACGGTAAATCACCAGTTGCTGCTTGAAGTTACACTACACTGTGTTATGTGGGCTATTTGCAATCACGTTGCTCGGATATTGCATTATATGGAGTTTTACCATATCTACAGGTAAAAGGTTATATATTGCATACTTTTCTGTAATTTTATTTCAAGTGATGTTTTTTGTTTGTTATATTATACTATTATTTTATGATGATTAGATTATAATTTGTGATTTGGACCGTAAAATACAAAAATGTTGTTTCAATTTTTACATACATACATACAATAATATTTTTAATACCATACGCAAACTGTTTGAGGAAAGCTCAAACAGAACAGTTTTTTGGATTTTTGCGAAAATTGTCCTTTAAAAAAGCTTATTTCTCAAAAACTAGACTCCGGGGTGAAATGAATCGCACTCAGTGATGGGCATTTACGCGTAGATAATGCATAGTTTACGTAGACAATGTAAACTTTTGGTAAACAGGCCCTATTAATGTAATTGCGATATGTCGCAGCTGATTTAATAGATTCAAATAAACAGAAAATTTTCTGCTCATTGGCAGAAAGAAAGAATTACTTTAACATTTTATTAAGCCCAAGGGGGCAATATATATATTTCAACTAAATAACTACACTATATGGCGCTAGTTGTATAAATTTTCCATACAATATGTGACAGTTTAACTGGGATTTATATATTTGTATATACATTTATCAGATATATTAATAAAGCTAAATTGGACAGCATATTCAAGTTATTGCATGAAATAGCAAATTGATCAGTCCATTTATTAGAGGTCAGTAGTAAAAACCGAAAACTTGAACGATCCCAATTTCCACAGTTTACAGACTACAAGGGTTGCCATTTTGTAACATCACTCTGAATATTTTGTTTCTAGAACTTTTCAGTGGTGACGATTTTGCAATAAGTGACGTTTTAAGTACTAAAATGAACACTAACATGTAAAATAAACGCTGATTTTATTACATTAAAAATTTCACAAAAAATCCACGTCTCTTTTGCTCGCTTTTAATTGGAATGCTACCAAAACAATGCATGTATATTCTTCCTCTGACAAAGATTCAGGCCACATTTATCCAGAGTGACGTCACGAAACATTGGTCAAATTCGATTTATCAATGAAAATTATTTGTGAGTTGAATGTCGGAGTCGTTCAGATAGGACCCAATATCTATTGTCTACATTGTTTACATAGATTACATTGTCTACGTGAAATATTGCGACGTAGACTACGTCATTATTTACGCGTCGACAATGGCGTAATTTACATTGTGTAGGCAATTTGCCCATCACTGATCACACTATGAGAATTTATTTAAAAAACCCTGCAATTATTTTTTCCCCTGCAGGTTAATAGAGCAATGGTGATACTATCTACACTATTTTTTTGAAATGTTTACATTAGAGCTTATTTTCCTTGTTTTACTTCACTCCTTTTAACGGCAAATATTTTGATGACAATTCCATACAATTATCAATAATGAATACGCCATATTTGGTCCGACATCTTAAATTCGTAAAAGTTAATATCAGATTCGTAAACAGATATATTGCGGACATTTCGTTTATGTAGAAATCCCTCTACTCCATATTTGATCCACTATTTTGACTTGACTCCAAATTGGAAATCCCATAAGCTTTTGAAAAACCAATTAAATTGACCAGGAAAAATAAATAAAAATTACCATTATAATATTCACATAGCGATACCAGAAACCAGTGCAGCCGCCAAAGACAAAACCTTTCTTCAAAATCGTTTTCTCCAGGTGGTCCATATACGTATCAGCCAATAAAGGTGACAAGGGTGAGCCCATCGGTAAGCCATCCAAAAATGTATAAAACTTTCCTTCAAACTGAAGGTAATTTTGCATCATGCAAATATCTAGATTTTTTTTAAATTCATTCTTCTTAGCTTTGCATTTAATGCAACTGCTAAGTTGATTAGCTAATACACGTTTAAGCTTATCTGCTGAAAGGAATAAAGAAGGAAGGAAGGAAGGGAGCTTATCTAAATATGGTATGAAAACATGACTCAGCTTTATTCGTACATCTATTAACATAGGAACATAACTGCTCTATTGACAATTTAAAAGTTTTACATATGGAGAATAAAGGTAAAAAACTGGACACCTTGAAGTCATGCGAAATTAGAAAGGCTAAAAGTTAAAAAAAAAACTATTACTTAATGACCAGATAGATTTGGTTACCTCCCCAGTGTTAAATTGTTTATTGTAGTCAGTAGCGTATTTGCTTATAGTTGTTTGTCTTGCATTACTTGTTGCTCTGAATTTGGAAATTGTAATTTGTAGCATTCAAACAGAGCTCTGAGGATGATGCAGTGCGCATCGAAACAATTGTTAGTGAATGAATCCTAATAAATCAGTTTGTGAGATGAAAGCATATTTCTGTTTCGCTGAACAATTTAATTGGTTTAAATGTTGCACAATACATCATTAGTCACATCCATAAAGGAAATTTTGAAAAAATTTATATTGCTGACCGGCATATTTGATCCGCCAACTTGAAGCCCAGAAACCTATATCGGTTCGAAATCAGCGAACTTGAAAACCTATATAGGCATATTTTCGTTACTATCGCAAAATCTTTTGAAAAATATGATAATAATGAGTTTCCCTTCTAACCCAGAAGGCGCACTTCTCAGCGTAGAGCCAAGAAAAATTTCCCCATCTCCGCATTAAGCGTTCACACATTTCAGGAAATCTGTTAAGATTAGACTCCCTGACAAGCATGCAAGATAAATGACTGTTAGTAATTAATATCTTGCAGAAAGAACAAATAGTTAGTGATGTTAATGTTACAACATAAAAAGACGACGCTTCAGTACAGTTTTAAACACATTTAAATCGCAGTACTCCGCAACACAATTTACCGCCATACACGTGCGATTAATGGGCTCATGCCTACCATAGTTAGTTCTAGAGAAAATAATATTCAAAAGGGGGACAGCTCTCAGGTTATGGACATTAGTCCTGAACGATACCCTACAACGGAGCCCCGAAGAGTCGATGTTAGAATTAAGGAGCTGATGAATGAAAACTATATCAGCAAGCCTACGCCGCTCCTCCAAGGAAGCCATACCAAGAAGGTTAAGCCGTTCGCGATACGGCGGAAGAATCAAACGGTCGTTCCAAGGAAAGTCCGTAAGCGCAAATCTAATGAACCTGCCCTGAACCGACTTAATACGACCGATGTGGACAGCGTAGCAACCCAAACCTGGGATGCGTGTTCAAGAAGCGGTCGGACGAACGAGTTAAATAATGTTAAGGAAACCTAAAGGTCAGAGAATTCACTGGACCAGCGTTTAATGAAACCCAACATGGAATTACCCCTAGAAGCAACATAATTAATATGGGAGACAAAATCAAGCTTGAAGTCAAGCTTAACGCCGAGGTCATTAACCGACTGTACACGAGGAATACAATTTGTATCAAATGTGTAGTCGTAAGTAATAAGGTCGCGCTTTCTAAAGAACGACATGACTTCACATTTATCTATGTTAAGTTCTAAGTCATTGTGCCGGCACAAGAATAAAAGGTATTCAGGTCCTCCTGAAAGGAAGCAGAGTCACTGAAATCAGGATTATAAAGGAACTAATCTTCATGTCGTCAGCATAAATTAGGATATTTGAATGCCACAAAAGATGTACAATGTCGTCAATTGAAAGGACAAAAAACAGAGGGCCAAGATGACTACCCTGAGGCACCCCAGACGTGGCCTTTATGACCCTTGACCGAGAACCGCGAAAAAGAACCCGATAGGATCTTTCGGACAAATACGAGCAAATCCACTCCAAGAATAAGGTAGAAAACCCTAGTTTGCGCTACTTGAGCAAGATGACTGAATGCGATAATTTGTCAAAAGGTTTACTGAAATCTGTGTAAATTACGTCAGTTTGTAGATTGTTACCAAAACCAGTAATGGTATTAGAGGTAAATTCAAGTTAGTGGTAGTAGACCTACCCGATATAAAACCGTGTTGAGCAGCCGAGAGTACACTTTTGCATTGTGGAGACAGCTGGGAATGAGCTATGGATTCCAACAGTTTACGTATGCAGGCCAATTTAGCTATAGGTCTATAATTAGAGATCTTGTTCCTATCACCTTTTTTGTGAATAGGAATGATGTAGGAGGTTTTCTATAGTTTTGGAAAACATCCACTAATAAGAGGAGCCGCCGAGAAATCAAAGGCAAGTTTGTCAATATGAGCGATAATGATTTCGTCAGAAATGAAAGGAGCGAAATCAGCTGCACATGAATGATGGCTAATATGCGTAAAATTGTTAATATCTGGTTCAAAGTTGGAAGGACGAAACGCTCGTTCAAAAAACGTGGCAAACATATTGCAGATGTCATATGTGATACTGCTAGAATGCCCATCCAAGGACATAGTTGGATGATAATTATCAACTTTTCTCTTAATGTGGATCATCAAATAGTTTGCCACGAATATTGATGATATACTCCTCATAGAGAGCGGATAATAGTGCCTTGAAATCATTGTAGCAAACAGCAAACCTTTGGTGATCCAAAGGGTCTTTAGTTCTGAGAAAGGCCTTCCTTGTTCTTCCTGTTCTTTAGAGTCTTCAGCTCTCTGTTAAACCAAGAAGGTGATGTAGGATAGTCTCTTTGGCGCTCGAAAGGAACGCAGAAGGCAAACTCCTCGAAAATCTTAGTGTAAAACAAGTCAACGTCAGTGTTAATGTCATTGCTACAGAGCAAGGGCCTGAAATCAATGGAGGCAATCCTGCTCGACAAGCCCGGAAAGTTTGCCTTTTCAAAATTAAAAAAGAACTTTAATTCGTAGCACATTTCTGACCGCCGTATTTAATCCGCCATTTTCAATTTTATAGTCATATCGGATGATGGTGCCAGCACACAAATGTCCTGGAGTTTCATCCAAACCGGCGCATCCGTTTAAAAGTTATGCCCAGACAAACATGGGGAGAAAAAAAACACATACAAACAAACTAATATACAATTACAATTTTGTCTTGTGAAGACGGAAAAAATGCAGAAAACTTGACATGTTAAAAAGCACTTAGAATAGTGAAGAAATCTGAAAAACTTTCATTGCCTTTTATTTCGCAAATTAGAGGATAGTCCATTCTGACTTTTCCTGAATTTGTTTTCTACTGTTAAGTTGCAGATTATTAACACATAAAAAATAAAATCTTGTTAACTTACAATCTAGAATTTTTATGCGCACTTTCAACGCACACTTAGTATACAACGTGATAATACTAAAATATTTTAGCAATTGTCTTAAAAAGAGAGAGATATCTTGATTTAAACCGAAATTCCTCGCGAATATGCGAGTTTTTGTCCTAAAACGAAACCGGGGCGTAATCTGTAAATCTTTACACAATGTAATCCGGCCCTTGAAAGACATTTAATACCCTGATAACTCATAGCAATATCTTCTTACGCCATTCACAACAAGTGCTAATAACGAACTTTGGTTGCCAAAATTTAGCCTAAGATTTAAAACGGTTTTACTTCCTAAAAAACTGAAGAAGCGGAAGTAATTCAAATACAATACGGGCAAGATATACTTAAGAACAGCTCAGTTATATCTTCCGAAAAGTTTTTATATTACAAGCGTTAAGGGTAAAAACCTTTAAGCGAATGCGTCGGATTTAATTCATCTTATCGCGACCCCATTTAATAATTACTTGTTGACACAGAGACAGAGTTACGATGTCCTAATTGGGTCGAGGGTGTTGGTACTCATAAGATACAACAAAAGAGTTTGCGCTTAATTCATTCATATTTAGTGCCTTTCCAGAAAAAGCTCTTACAAAATCACAGTCCAGTATGCTTCTGAATCCAGGTCCGGAAAGCGGACACTCTTGTATAAACGCCCGGAGACGACTCATCCGCGCAGCCATCTCCCCATGAAACAACGCCATACAATACTCCATTGAATGTAAGTGGACCACCAGAATCACCGCTGCAGGCATCCTTACCACCACCTGGAACTGCAGCACAAATCATATTATCTGTGACCTCATTTCTCTCCTTATACAGCGTATAGCAGAGGTCATGTTCGAGGATATAAACATAAACGAATCGGAGGGCATCATTTGGCTCGTTAGAGTTCTATAGAAGAACGCTCTTTTAATAATTCAGAATTAAGAGAATCTGTGTGAAAATACGTACCAATGTTGCGCCCCAACCGGATACAGTCACCACAGTCCCTGGTGGGATTTCTGTTTCTGGTGCGGGAAGACTAATTACGCTGGCTCGGGTAGCAACCGTTATAGGCTCATTTAATTCAAGAAGACTAATGTCATAATTAAAACTACTGTAATTAAATCTGGAATGGTTGATGACTCGAGATACATTGTAGATGAATCCACCTTCGGCATGATAAGTGCTCCCTAAACGGACATAATAAGGACGATCCACTACACTGAAAATGTAATATTAATATTAACGCAACTATTAAAATCTTCAGCTTACCTTGTACAGTGAGCTGCTGATAGTATCCATTTGTCTCCGATGACTGACCCTCCACATAAATGACTTCCTATATCCCAAGACTGCACAGATACTTGGAATGGAAATTTCTTGATGGTTGTTGGGGCTCCTCCAACTATTCTTCCTGGGAGAGCTGCTGCAAATTGTTCTGCTGCAATTAACCAGGCCAAAGCCAGAAATAAAGTGTACATTTTTATTCAGATACAACTGTAATGAGTAAGTGGTCACTGGTATCAGTGGTAAAGTTAGCTTTATATATCTCAAAGATCGGCATCTTATCAGTAGCACATTTTCGCGATTTTTAGACAGGAATTGGAATTTACAGCACTTCAGCGCAAGAAAGCAGATTATATGCGATAACTTTGTTATCGAGGAATATCCACTGGGCGGATTAACTATTATAGATTGGACTTTATATTTCGTGTGGTGATACTGCTCACACGGGTAATTTCCGGTATTAATAGCTTTATATTTTGCTTGCGATTTAATTCATGGTTTCGAGATGTAAATATTCCCACATTGTTTTCTGTTGTCATTGTTATAGGAGAAATCAAATGTTGAAATCTTATCACTGGCACATATGACTTTCACCCATTTCCTCAGTGGAGTGAGAATCACAAATTTGATGGCATGTTTTGCTACCATCATGAAAAATCTTGGCCTTCAAATCCTATATAGCTGATAATATATTGAAACTGTTTAATGTTTCCATAATACAATTCACGGCAGGTGTTTCACATAGCTTGTGTCCACATTAATATCCCCAATGTGATTTGTACCCTGAAGTAATGTCTAGCGACGGTTCCGTGGTAGTGGTCCAGAAGACAGGGGGGGGGTTTAGCCGGTAAACCCGGATCGTGGGTAGTCGGGCACACGGGGGCTAGTTGCCCTAGGTGCATAATTCATTCCCCCCCCCCCCCTTCACCAAAAAAAAAGTGATTTGCACAAATGGTGAGTAGTACTTTTGGTACTTCTTCCGAAATGATGTCCCGGCTGAATGGTTTAAAACTTTGCATAATGGCACTTTGTGCTGCCGTGGTTATAAATAAGTCTGTATGTTTGAAAAATCTGGCTGCTCAAAGCAATCAGCTTTAGTCCAAAATCCGAAATTTTCTGGTAGAAGCTATCAGTTTCCTCGCCTGCCAGATTTGCAGGTTTTCTGATCTTGCTTTCTAGGATCAGTGGAATCTGGCAGAAAAATGGCAGCTATCAGCTGATATAAAGGAGGTTATGTGATGTGTTTTGTTTGCATTCGGAGAGGTAGGGAAATAATCTATTTAACTTGTACCTAGAGTAATGAAATAGCAATAACAAGAACCATTTAAATGAGCGAAAAGTGATAACAGGGACAATTAATCGAATGAGGTCGTGGAGCATGCAAAATGCTGCTGGAAACAGTCAGGAAAGCGTATGTTTAAATCCCTACCACCAAAGGAAATTCTTCGTTTGACAATTGTTGCCAGATTTTCAACCATACAGACTTATTATGAAGGTCATTTTTGCCGTAAACTACGGACAATTTATGAGGAAATAAAGAGTACATTGTTGCTTATGGCGAGTGGAATTTGATACTGTGGTAAGAAATTAGTTGTGGTAAGCACCTAATAGTTATGATATGCACATAACACCGGAAATTTCGGAACTAAATTATATATATAAATTTATAGTATACATGCAGGAAACAACTGGGAATGAAACTTTAAGGTTACTTAAATATGTTTCAAAAAATTGCTGGCAAAAACAGACGTCTAACTTGGATGAAAGAATAACAAATTCCTGGAAAAATAGAGATGTCTTAATACTACAAAATGGATTAATATGTATTTCCAAATTAACGAATAATAATTACCTCTAGCAATAGACAAGAAATTTTAAACTAAATCTCATCAAAGTGTAGAAACAACTAAAAATATATCCAAGTCGTTAGTTAACCGCCAGGAATCAATCAGATAGAAAGTATGATAGGCACATGCTACGCTTGTTAGAAATAAGGAATCGTATATAGCCCGTGAAGTACCAAGTCTTTCATCTCACAAAATTGGCACAGATACATTTTAACTCGAAAAGAAAACTTACCTTGTTGTGTGTGACTATTTTTCAAAATATTTCCTCTCAAAAGTAAAAGAAGATCTGAAATAATACAAAAAATGAAACGCTTATTTGTTACTCATGGATTAAATTGTAATGAATCTATAAGGAAATAGGTAATTATTATTCATACTGAAAGGCGTTCTATGTGTCATTGTGTAAATTGAATATAGTACTGCGAAATTCGAAATCTAGGTCGAGTTTCTGGTGAAGCCTTTCCTGATCGAATCCTCTGGAATAAGCTGCTTTATGTGGTAACATCGGATAATCATCAACCTACCTGGAGGAGGGGGTCGCGTCCACTTTTATTCACATCACTACCTTGAGCGTGAGAAAACCTGCGGAGAAGAGAAGGGGATGAGGAAGACACAAGAAGCAATGTGAAATTACATTTTATAAATCAATGAATTATAGTATTCCGAGCATTGTACTTACCGAAATATTTTTATTTTAATGTAACCGAGTTAACTTGCTTACCCGAAAGTACACTTCGATAAACATTCTTATTTCAAATTTGAATTGAACTTTTGGAGAATCACAAAACCAGAAGCCATCTTACAAGGAGAGGCTATGACCTTGGCATCACCGATTTTGATGAAACTTCGCATACATGTAGTGGACGTCGGGTATAGTATCCTCTTAAAGTAGTAGGACCCAACGTTCCAGGATAAGCAAGGATATGCGTTCCAAAAAGTTTATATCCAGCTTATCTTCATAATACAAAGTGCTCCTGGCAGCGATGTGGTGGCGTGGTGGATAAGTGTCTGGCTCTCACCCCGGAGACGCAGGTTCAATCCCCGTCACTGCCGGTTTTACTTCTTGCACTTTTTTCAGAGATTTCTTTTTTCAAGATTATATAATGAGTTAGAAAATTTTTTCTTTTGAATTTCTGAAAACATTGTATGGAAAAATATTAATGGATAATATCGTTGGAGTGTTTTACAGTTCCAAGAAGATATTTAATAATTTCTTTCAATACCTGCCTACATTTTTTAATTATGTCTGGGGCTGGTAACAAAGCAATAAAACTAGTTTAAGATATATGACTGCTTTATAATAATTACGGTTGCACTCGTGCCTGGTGTAAACTGCCTCTATGTTTTGTATGCTTTTACGATATTTATCATCCTAAATTATGCGAAGTATATAAACAACATCATATATGAAAATAAATGTAGTATAATATACAATGTACATTATAGAAATAAATAAATTTTATATAAACCTTAAACTAGTTTTATTGCTTTGTTACCAGCCCCAGACATAATTAAAAAATGTAGGCAGGTATTGAAAGAAATTATTAAATATCTTCTTGGAACTGTA
>QYTT01094439.1:0-16055 GCA_006980735.1 Dasypogon diadema
CCTTTGCAAAATAGGTCGTCTGAGAAATCTCATTTTGTGTATTTAGAAGGATTTTATTGGGTGAATAGTAAAGTTTGCGCAACGCATTGATGTAAATGACACCATTAAATCGATGGATTATTAAATGTTAGTAAACAATGGTTTCATATTGAATTTTGACCAGGTAATATTGGTGTATATATATATAACGAATTTATTGCAATAAAAATTGTACGCTTTGTTATTAAAGACATAGACTCGAAGATAAGTCCACAGCGAATGAGTTGTTGAATAATCGTTAAATTGTCGCAAGATATTTTATATACACAACTTTTTTCTAAAATATCAATTTTTAGTTTCAGTTTGTTTTTGACTAAGAGATTTTTTAGGGTTAAATTATTTATAATTTATTATTATATTATTATTTAAAATTTCGGATGTTAGCTTATCTAATACATTTTTTGCAAAAGTTATTTTCTTTCTCTCCTTATTAAGGTTTTTATTATTTCTTTCATTATTTGGGGAAAATCAAAGACTAGTCTTGTTTTCAGACCTTTTCCTGTAATAGAGTAACCGTTATTTACTGCTATCATTTTAATAGTGTTAAATTCATCCCTGAAACATTTGCCTCTCATGGATATTGATAACGACATATCCTGACCTAAGAACCAGAGGGTTCTATGTGATCCCAAACAAATTTCTCAGAAGAACATTTTTCAAGTTTGACATTATATTCTACTGTAACATACCTAGTGAGATTTTTAAAAACCAAGTGTAAATTAAACACAATTTCGTAGTGGATCAGAATGTTACATTTTATTTACAGAAAATGTCTATTAATACAAAAATATTGACACTTTTGTACGACCTTAGAACATAAGCTCTCAGTTCCACACAGTCCTTCATTTTAAAATTGCCTTATAATATTCCACATCCACAGTAGGCTTCTATTTGTACATAACTTTAAGATCTTTTATTTTAGCTACGTTCTTTTGGAAAAAGTACAGAGTTGTTATACATTAACTGGGTAAAATTAACTCTGTTATTTTACCGAGTTAAAAAGCTTACTGGGTTGCTTAAGTCTTCTACGGGAAAATAGGTGGCGCTTTTTAAAAGCTTTTGTGTTTAAAAGTCGATTGTGCACATCATAGCAATTAAAATAAACACAAATGTGGGACAAACTGACACTAAGATAAATTTGAAGTTAATAATGACTTTTACTTATCTCGGGTTTACTTAAAAATAGAAAAACAGAAGAAGAAGACTAAGCTCTGTACTCCATGGATTCGAATCATTCTTTTGAACTTCATAATTCCGTTGCCCAAAAGAACACAGCTCTTATCTTCAGGCAGAAGCTGTGTTTTTGTTTTTTGTAATGAAAGCTCAAAAGAACGGTTAAAATCCATAGAGTAGAGAGCTAATTCTTCTTCATATCTTTTTCTCTTTTATCTTAATGTCAGCTTTGCCCACATTTGTGTTTATTTTAATTGCTATGATGAGTACAATCAAATATAAAACATAAAAGCTTTCAATAAGCGCCATCTCTTTTCCGGTAGAAGTCTTAAATAATCCGGTAAGCTTATTAACTCTGTAAAATAACCGAGTTAATTTAATCCGGTTAATGTATGACAACTCTGTACTTTGCTGGCAAAAAAGAACACAGCTAAAGTGTTTTTTAAAGTAGTTGTTTTTACTTCAGGACACGCTCTACTCATCAAAATGTTAGGGGTAGTTTTCCTTTTAGAAGAATAACTTTAATACATCCTCGACACACATGGCTTAAATTAAAACCCACATTAAACACGTCACATTTACTAAAATTTAATCGTATTACTTTTGTTTAAAGAATTTTGTTATATTGAGAACTTTTAGCAGAATTTTGAAAATCATAAAAATCACTTGATTTCATTTGAACAGTTTCATATGGGTGTTTTTTGTTTGCTACTTTTAACACTCTGATCAAAGATATTGATGACTATACTTCTTCTAAGAGTTCCAGAACTTTCTCAATATTAGCATGGATATTGTTCATTTCCTGGATGCAAGAATGTCTAGGGGTTGAATATTTTCAATTTATGGACTAGATGTTATTGTTTTTCTGAAGAACTCAGCTATAGCAAAGGAAATTAAGGAGTTCCTGTTACACAATTCATAGATTTTTGTAAGAACACTATGCTCCGTGTGAAATTATACAGAAGCCTTGTTTATATATATATATACCATCTGATGCATAGGCTGTAAGATTGTATATGTTTGTAAAAGAATCAGCTCACATTTGCTCTAGGTAATGATATTACATTCTGTAAATCAAAACAAACCACAAGAACATTACCCTCCGTTTTCATTTTCCTTTCTTCTCTTATTATCAATGTTTTTTCAACAACATATGTTTCATATTTTCTACTGAAATCCTCCCTGGCCATATTGTATTCTTCATACAAATCACATCGATCTGATTTGGGTGCCAAGAAATCAATATTGTATTCGTAATTGAAAATACTTCTGTAATGATAATCCTTGAAGCGAACAATGTTCTGTTCTTACCATTTCTCCACATACAATTCATACACTTTAGTGAGGTTTAGGGTAATGCATAGATACTCTTTTTTTGTTGTGGATCTGCTATAATATGATTCAGCGCGAGGGAATGATTCAATGTGTTTCCTTATGAGGTCTTTGTTACCTTTAGGAGTTCTATCTTTGTGCTTTTTTTGCCTCTTTCATCACTTTTAGGTGTACATGTAACACAATCTTTTCTGAATTGTGTATTGTAAACTGTTTTCTGACTAATTAAAAGGGTCTTTGAAAAAAAAACTTTACAAATTCTAACTCATTACTTATATGTAAAATATAGCAGAATGAATTTCTTCTCCTACAGTTATTAACGTCACCCTTCTTTTTTAAGTAACATTTCGAGTTTTGGTGTATATAATGTTTTCTCATGCAGAGAATAGTAGGATGTCATTAAAGACTGTCTGTGATCTCTAGAGACTTTTGAGAAGCACGTAAATTTGCACTTGCAATCGATGTGCTCTAAGTTTTTCTTAGGTACTTTTTTATATATTGTACTTATTCTTCACCTTTTTGACGTTTGTTCTTTCTTATGTTTTTCTTCCATTTTTCTGCAAAAAAGAGTCCTGCATAATATGTTTTTGTCAGTTAACAGTCATAAAAGAATATGGATAATAAAAATTTGATATAGAGTAACTTAAAGCACCTAATTATTGACACGACTTTCGTACATTCAAAAAAATGCTGTAAAATGTCTAATATTAGTAAAAACAAAACAAAGTTTTTTGCAGAATTTATATAACAAAGTAATAACCATATTCCTTACCTGCGACTTGCTTATATTAATGATTAAATCTAAACAATTTATTTCCTTATTGCCAAATGAAACCGTACGGTCCATGATCGTTGTTAAGTTTTTTTTTTAAATACCGTCTAAAAAATTTGTTAATTTACGCTCAGAGCCCCTCCAAATCCATAAAATATCGTCAACATACCTGTATCAGGTATGAACATGTATAATCAGATTTTAATTTAAGGAGAATAACTTATTTTCTAAGTGATCTATAAAAAAATTCAACGTAAAAAGGAAACGAGGCGGATCCCATAGATATCCCTTCATTTTGTATGTAGTTCTTGTTACTAAAGTCAAAACAGTTTTGTTTTAATGTTTCATTAATAATATTATTCTTCCAATTTTTCAATTAACAGTCACTGACATTCGTTCTTCAAAATAGCTGGCTTTTTTATACCATAGATGTAGGATATTATAGCAAACGTTTGTAGTGGTGGGCAAAATATCTACACAATGTAAATTACGCCACTGTTAACTCATAAAAAACATTGTAGTCTACTTTGCAATATTTCATGCAGAATTTGTAAAATATATCAGCAATGTAGACAATGAATATTACATAAATTAGATTCTCAAATGAACTTGACAAATAGGTAAAAATAATATATGAATAAACTTAAGATATTCTCTTAGTAATATTATACATAAAATATTTTTGTTATTGTTTCATGAACATTTATTTTCTGATATATTTGTTTCATTATTTGATTTCAGCTGATTCCTTATATCCAGAGCTAGGATAACTATAATATTTCACAAGATTCATATTAGGGACAGACCACTCTCAGAAAATGGACCCGGAGTTATTTTTATATTCATAGATGGATATATAATTGAAGCGGGGCAGGGGAAGGGATATTCTCTGAAGACTTAAATTTCTCCTACTATGTTAACCTGGGAAGTTTCATCTCGCTTAATCAGACAGAAATCCTGGCTCTGGTTAGTGAGTTGGACTACTTAAAAGAGGGTCAGGTGCGAGGAGGTGAAATCTTCATTACAGTGGACAATCAAGCGGTAGTCAGATACATAGACTGGACATAGGTGAACTCTTTCCTAGCAATGGATTGGGCACAGAAATCCAATGAGTGTACCTCAGACAATGAGATAATACTATGCTGGGTTAGAGGACACATAGAGATCGAAAGGAATGAAAAAGGCAGGGAACGGCTATGGAGTTTCAAAGTCAAAAATGATTTTCCACTATTGGAGGAGGAATGGTGGAGGAAAATGGATCATAAAAGAACACAAAAATTAGTGGGAAAATATGACAACTTGCCAGTAGGTAGGACATTAGGCTATCGTGCCGAATGACCAATAGGAAAATTCTAAGAGTGAAGCGAGGAACACGCCGATGGTAAGTTTCTTTGACTTACTGGGCACAGCAGCTTTGAATATCACCTCAAAAAGATAAGGATCCTAGAGGATGTTATGGGCAAACTATGCCTGGAGGAGACTGAAATGGCGGAGCACATTCCATGCAAATGCTCGGCCCTGGTGAACAGAAGGTTGACTGTTACAGGTAGCCCTATGGGTAGCATGGGTCCGCGTACCTACAAACAAATGCTCAAAATTATAGAGGACGTCAAAGTTAAGATTCCGCGAGGGAATTTCGCAACGAGGACCGGTTAAGATAGCTCTTGACAGAGGGACGAAAATGGACCCGAAGGCAGAGACCCGCTTCGATATCCATTTGATGTTGATATATCGTGAAAATTAACATCAAAATTAAAATAAATGATGAAGTACGTTCCGATACTGAAAAAAATGTGGAACAACAGAATATGTATTCCTAACTGTTTTCAATATAACTCTAGTTACTATTTCTAACTTCGTCTATCCTGTAAGTTTTTAGCTTGACATAAGGTGTCTGATTTCAAAATAGGAGGAAAGCTGACATCCGTGTTCAAAGGATCCCTTTCACTTTTCTCCGTAGAAGTTATGAACCCTTCAAAAAACTGATATTAACTAAAGTTTATATAAACCGTTTCAGTAAGCCTTGTACATTTTGAGTAATGTTGCCTTGATAAGCGCTAGTATTGTGTGTTCGTAATGTATCTTTCCTATATCTCAACAAGTCTTCCTTATACTATATTATTAATATACATTTCTGGGATACCATATATTAAGCCAAATTTTCTTATCATCCGTCATCGTCTTAGTGGCAACTGATACAATAATTATTTCCAGGGATTCAGTTCTTTGTAATAGTTCCAAAAGAAACAGTCAATGAGGTTTAAGTCAGAGGACCTGGGTAGACCATACCTCTACTAACTCTACCAACTTCCAGTATAAGTTCAGCGTGAACTTGTAATTAAGGTTCATTTCATGAAACCTCATTAGTTACCAGTGAAACCGTGTATTTAAATTTCTTGGAAAATGATCTACCGAACCTGCAAGGACATGACAATTTAAGCCTGCGCTGGCGAATGGTCTTTCAGAATGATAACACTTCACACCATCACTTCAGAGCGGTGAGAGATCACCTGATTGCAACGTATCCAAGAAGGTGAATTCGCCTCGAAGGCCCAATAAATTTGTCACTAATGTTCCCCGACAGAAACCCCATTGATTTTTCATTTGGGCTATTACAAAAAGGTCGTCTGCACAAAAGAATGAGAAACTTTAAGTGAATTATGTATCTATAAAATTAGAAGAAATTCAACTGACCATGGGTGAAAGGTGGGCAGAATTATACATTTAAAAGAAAACTTTTTGAGAAGATGGCTTCTCTACATCAAAATAGGACACCATTAATTTGAATACTTTTTGTGAGAAAGACGAAAACTACTCTTTTAATAAATTCTAGCTGTTTTATTTAATATTAATGTTTTCACTCTACACTGTAGGATATTTTGTGTAAAGTCTTGGGAGTATTTCTATTAAATTTACAAAATATTTTTCACTATGGTCTTTTAAAATTTAAAAACATTTTCGAACATAATTTAATTATCTTTTTAATTAATATAAAATAAAATAATTGTGAGCTTTGCGGTAAAAAAACAGAACCTTATCGCAGTTGCTTATGTCAAAAATTACGGAAAATGATAAATAACTCTGAAACTATCAAAAATCGCTGAACATACATGTGGTTTATTTTTCTGCCCTCTTTGATCCATGATTGACATCCTATATAAGAATACAACAGCTTTTTTTCGACTCTACATCTGCGGTATTACATAACTTCCCAGTAGGGGAAGGAAGAGCTTCCATATTAACGTGGAATGCATGATATTGTAACTACTTTATATTACCAGCGATGTTATCTTGTTCATTACAATTAACATAAAAGTGTCATAGGTATGGAAGATCTTTAATAAGTCGTTACTGGTAATAGGAAGAAAGAATCACAAAAATTATAATAGAGACATGACTTTCTGCATTACCAGAGAATGCGGCAAGTAATTACACAGCTGGAGATATGATTTAGTAAGTGTTTCTTTGTTTATTACAAACAATAATCTTCAACTTAAACTAAATTAATAACTTTTCAAAATAAACTCATCTGCGGCGCTTCTGTTTTCAAAATAGAAATGTATTCCCGGAAATTTCGAAAACTGTGAAACAAAAACGAAAAAAGTACAGGAAAATGCGGATAGAGACATTACCCACTGCATTAACAGGGAATGCGACAAGCAAATATATATGTAAATATGACTCGATTACGTTACTCGACTCTACATTTATTACATTAGAAATAATTACCGTTCTTAGTAAAATCAGACATGAAGTAATGAAATACATTCGTAATGGCTTCTAATATTCTCCACTGGATTAGTTTAGGCTAATTACGGTCTCTCTTCTTATTTAAGTTTTATTGTATTGAAATGAACTCCAATATTGATATTAATGTAATTTTACCAATAACAATTATTTAAGTTTTCCCTCTGTGACGAATAATTCCCACAAACACAGTTTCGTAATGACCACAATTATTTGATTTATGCTCCCGGTTCATTGTTTATTGGAACAAAGTGCATCCGGTTTTAATTAGTTGTAATCAAATATCCATATGCCTAGTAATTTATGCGTTGTATTGTGAATAATTTAAGCTTTCTGTTCGAAATATTTGTAATTCCGTATGGTGCCGGCTTTGCAAATATCTGCCGCGTACGGCTAATCTTTAAATTTAAGTTAATCTTGTGTCAAAGGGGAGATCAGGTAAACAAAGCTGATTAATGCAATGTGTTGAATATCCGGCTTATTTTAAATGCATGAGTTAAATTTGTAAATTAGTTCACACTTTGTCATTTTATAATTTGAGGATAAAAGAGTAATGAAGTACTCGGTTAACGAAAACACAATATGCATGCCTTAGGGCATCGTAGATTTTTGGTAGTGTTTTACATGAACATTACCAATAATCAATAACTGGTTGATAGCGTTAGACTCAAGTACAATTAAAACAATTCAATATAAATTACCACATTTGTGCTGAATTCCCTGTGAATAATTAATTCTAAGGTAAATTACATTTTGTTCCATTTGAAGTACGAATGAATTAAGTGTTCGGATTGTGTTAAACAAGAATCTGAAAAAAGGGGCATCTGATTATTTTTTGGTATAATAAACATATATGAAAATGAATTTACCTGTCGTACCTGGGCATCTTCATAGATGTATCCCACATCGAAATTTACTTGCAATTGAAGAGAAAAAATTTTGGTCAGTATAACTTTACAAAACTAGACAAGATCGCCTAATTCAAAACAATATAGAGAAATACAAGACACGTAAACAATTTCAACAACACGGAGAAAAACATTTAACATGAATTAAACACTGAAATTTGATTTTCACAATTATATATTCACAACACAGTACAATCAAATATCAAAGAACACATAACAATACAGATTAGGGTAAAGTTACATACCAAATGCGTGTAAATAGTAAAAAACTTAACGCATTTGAGATATATAAATCTGAAATTTTTAAAGGAGATTTTTTTAGTGTAACTACACAAATTGAACGATACAAAGACAATCACTGAATTACAAATAGCTTACTGAAGCTTTACACACCTTTATGTCCACTAGATATACACAAGTAATACAAAAAAACAAACGCGACAAAAACTTCACACGCACTATCGAAAACCAAAAAAAACATAAACAAAAAGAAACCGAAACTAAAAGTTTTCAATTTTTACAACAAATTTTCAGAGAAAAATCGATCCTTTAAAATGAAATATGCGGGTAGTCCTGTAATAAAATTTAATAGTCGAGAATTACTGGGTTCTGCTCTAGCTGCCTGTTTTCACTACACGTAATTAAAAACCTAAACAAGCCAAATGTTCTCCGTCGAGTTTAATTATAATAGTCTTAATTAATAATTGTCATGGTCCAAAAATTCAAGTTATCTATTACTCCAAATATTGTAAAATGGTTGGAATACCCGGGAAAAGGACATTTCTTTCGCTTTTTTTTATTTTTATACGTTATTTTTCATAAAAAGCGGGCGTTTTTTGTACTCCGATCGGGTAATGAAAACAGCGTGACGTTATAATAAAAAAAAAAAAAACAAAAAATAATCAAAGAAAACGCAATAATCAAAGAAACAGTACTTATCTTTCGTACGGGATTCCTTTCTACAGCCTCTAACCTCCTTGACCCCCGAGCCCTCTACTTTTTCTCCTCGATCCAGTTAACACTTCGTAATCCTTTTTAGCTTCCTCATCCTTGCTTATGCTAATTTCTTTTCCTTTTTTCTGTTTTTCTCTGCTGCCGTTTTTGTATTTTTGGAGTAGACGTCACAAACCACCTTTGCCTTGTATACCAGAGCTACTCGTTTTAGAATCCATTTGCCCCTATTGCGACTTCCTTTTTTGTTCCGACGTGAAGATGTCTGATCGGTTTGAGCCGCTTGAATCGGTTAATTAATTAATTATTTCTTTTTCAATTTTTACTCATTTTGGAATCCATTTGCCCCTATTGCGACTTCCTTTTTTGTTCCGACGTGAATATGCCTGATCGGTTTGAGCCGTTTGAATCGGTTAATTACTGAATTATTTCTTTTCCAATTTTTAGGATAATTTGCGTCTTTTCATTTGTAGCTTACGATGGTATTTATAGAAAAATTTCCTTTTCTCCACAAACGGCAAAAACGCACAAAAATTTCGATTGTTGTATCCTTCGAGGATCCTTTTGTGCCCGGATTATGCTCTGGGTTACGGACAAGTTGGTGAAGGTGAGTACCTGAGGTTTAGTGTCGAATTAAATCCAAGTTCGTGGAATCATTTCACCGGTAGTGTAGTTAGTGGCACTGGTGCTTATACTCGAGAATTGAAGGCAAAGGGGAATAGAGAACAGTTTCGGTAAGTAAACCATTACATTACTTCAAAAATACTCTTCGTTTTAAATAGATAAGTACTGTTAAAATTTCTTCTAGGTTCCTACTGCCAGTTTTAATGCACGATCCTTTTCAGTACCATACCACGAACAAATGCAAATATATTTTCAGATTAGTTCAAAATATATACTAAAACTTAATGCATTTAACTCCTTGCAATAAGGAGATCAATTTAAAATATATCCTAAACTCAAGCTTTTAAATTTCTTACAACAAAAAGATCCATTCCAAAATATATTCTAAACTTACGATTTTTAAACTCCTGCGAATAAGAGAGAAATTCATAAGACTCTTACTTAATACCTAATTCAAAACAAGAACTTAAACCTAATAACCCTTAAAAAATAATGTTTTCTATTTTTTTGTTTATTCCTGGTTGGTCCCCCTGTGATTCCGTTGTATAGACATGTACCTCGATATCTACTACTACCGGTAAGTAATCGAGTCTTGAGTTGCTCTTCAACTTATGCCACTAATTGCCCCTATTAATTTTTTTTCTTTGGATTCCTCTAGGGGAAAAAAACAATTCCTGAATTGGGGTCCCTAAGCCGGCATATAATTCCAAAGGTAAGCCACCCATAGCATACACTTCTTATCTGAAACCAAACCAAATTATTCGCCAAATACTTTGGCCAAAACAACACGGAGAGACAGTAGATCAAGGGTAAAATAATTTTAATCATTCAATTGCTGAAAGTAACGTTTTTGTCTTTTTAGATCACAACCTCCAGGTACCATAACATGTTACAAGAAACTGTGTAGGTTTGGAAGTAAATAATATTAAATAATATTTTCTCTTTTATTCCTTTTCAATTTTATAACAAATCGAGGATCTTTTCACGTAAGGGCGTATCTAAGAAAAATTGAAAAATGAGTTCAGACTCCTAGTGTACTTCTAAGGTATCATATTTTCATCTTACAAAGCAGCGTATCTTAATACCTGATACTTTGGCAAAATATTTTATTATTATCACACGCAGATTTGAATACAACTCACATCTTTGGGCAGGAGCAGGACGAATTGCATTGTCCTTGTTGGACAAAATCCAAAAGAAAGCATTTAAACTCATTGGGCACGAGACGATCACTTCTAAAATCGATTTTCTGTAGCATCGACGCAATGTCGCTTATCTGACGCTCTTTTATCGATATTTTAATGGGCATTGTGTCAACGAAATTTACGGTCTTATTCCTTGTAGATCATCCACCATCAATTTGTCCTCGTGACAAAATCTTACAGAACAGTAAAATTTCGGGACTCCTTTTTAATCCGAACTACACGAATGTGGAACAGATTACCATCTTTGCACCGGCGCGCCGCGGCGGCACTTCCACTCAACCCCCTAATCCCTTGCCCCATTCCCACTTTCCTTTCCGACAATTCTGTATATCCCCTGAGCTTTGGTTGTACCGTAAAAAAAATGCTCGTGTCACAAAACAATTAAAATTTAATAATAAATAAAAATAATTTAAAATTGAAAAACACCAAACAATATTTTTTATTAACACAATCACTAAACCCCACATTACTATTTTCTATATAAAAAAAAATCAATAAGTTCTCAAAATAATTGCGAGACTTATTATTAACTAGCTTCTGCCTTCATCTGCGCGGACTTCAGAATTGGGTCCAGAGAGAAATGAAAAATGTGTAAGTAATAAAAAATTTAATGGGATAAAAAATTTCAGCAGCCATATCGCTTGCGCAGGAATAGAGAAAAATAGCTGCAGTTTCGCGTTTAAATGATGTGGTACAAGAGGCTGCAATTTTCTCTAATTTTGGCATACACATTGACCATTAATAAGTCCCAGGGCCAAACGCTGAAAGTGGCTGGAATTCATTTGGGCACTCCTTGCTTCTCACATGATCAGTTTTATGTCGGTTGCTCAAGAGTATGGAGTGCTTAAAACTTACACGTACTGGCGGTTATTATTTTCATATATCAACAATGACGTCTATAGAAGTATATAACCTTAAAATATATGCGTCAAAAAATACAAATACTAATCCACGTTATAAACTATCTGTGTGCCAAATTTCGTCCAAATCCGTTCAGCCGTTTTTGCGTAATTGAGTAACAAACATCCGAACATCCAAACATACAAACTTCCACATTTATAATATTAGTAGGATTAAAAAACGTGAAATACTTTAAATTGCTCTCTTGAAAAATCATAAAAACTGAGATATGGATATGATCTCTATCTTAAATTATTAAAACAAAAAAAAATTGAAAACACTTTCCTTCATTCGCCTATTTAAGAAAAAAAAACAAAAAACCGCTTTGCTTTCGACGGTACAAAACATAAGAAGCCGACATAATACCATAAAAAGCTATGACCTCATGCTGTTTTCATTACCTACCCGGTAAAATTCGTTGTAAAAAATTGTATAAAAAGTGTTATGAGTTAATGTAAATAAACCACTATTTTTTTTGTAATTATGTTAAAAATATAGCAGAAATAAGCACCACATTCGACTTTTTTCAGAATAATATCATAGTATACATAATTTCATAACAAATATTTACTATTTTGTGCCTGGAAAATACAACAATTTGATTTTCTGATTCTATTTCATCTGCAAATGATTTCAACAACAAAAAATTAAATCTCTAATAAAATTCCCTAAAGTTTCCAATTTTCCCGGGTTTTTTCCCACAACTTTCCCTTCTCATGACCTAAAGTATTTTTCCTAGGAGTATTTGTTTCACAGCGCAAACAACTTAAATTGATCTAATACTCTTTAAAAAATTCACACCTAAGTACAGCATTTTCACTAAAGTGCTGGAAACGCCAAAGCAGTTATTATAATATACATATTATATATTTCAATATTTTCGAAATAATAAAATTTATTTTTACAGTCCACCTTCCAAACACTTTGTAATTATAATTCAATGTTGCAAAAAGATACAAATATATATTTTCTTTTTGTTATTTTTTACAAAGTATTCGTATACAGAGTAGAGTCTAAAAATTAATAAAAAGCTTTTTCATAGAAAAAGATATCACAATTACCGTAATTTAATTTAGAAAATTTAATTTAAAGAAATAAAATCAGTCATTTAATAAGTTAAATACTGTGAAAATCTCATCACATTGTTTCCAAAAAAACAACATAAATAAAAGCTAGAATGAACTTTGTAACTTTCTGGAGTCATTTATAGCACTGACCATTGAATTTAGAGTACTTTTAATTCAACTGTGATTCGGCGAAGGGGTGAAAGCAATTCAAAAAATACTTCAAGAATCGTAAAACTGCAAAATTTACTCTGTTATTCTCTTTGCCTTGTTAAAGCTCTTGAATATACATCAACCATGCATATAACTATCTATGTGAAAAAGCTAAACTTGTGTAACATTGCTGCAAACTTTAACGTTTGTGTGCAATAAATACAGGTGGCAGGTGGTTTTCTGAATTGTAACACAAACTTTAAAACCCTCCTTCTTGACGCTTTATAAATTCCCTCATTGCTTCTTTTATGCTAGAACTCGACAACAAAATGTTTTTATACAAAATTTAATGCATTCAGATTTCGATATGGCACATTTGTTTGTTAAAGTTATAGTCGTAGTTGTAGTATGTACGTTATGAGGTAATTTTTGAATTCTGAGTAATATCAATCAATAAATTCGCAAGAATACAGAAAATCTCCTCAATGCTTATTCATTTCAAAATAATTTATTATACATAAAAGTTAGTTATATTTCTGGAAGATCTTTTTTTAAAGAGTAAATAACACTGGTGCTCTCAATTAAATGTAAGGCTATACGTATAATACTGAAATCTCTTTTCCATCAATGCATTTGCTAAGCGAAAGTACGCCAATAAGGCACGACATTTAAAAATGTGAATAGGTGGATAGATAGATAGATAGAATAATTTATTTAGAGACACTTCAAATTGTTAATAATTCATTTGATATTCTTCATGGAAAATCTACTAAATACAATTTTCTTTAATATATGCATGAAGCTATCTTAATTAGAAGTACAGGTAACCCTCAATTTACACGGTACATTGTTTCCCCGAAAATGCCGTGTAACTTAAAATCGTGCAATTTAAGACTACAATTCACATTTCAATAAATAATAACTTGTTATTAACACGGCAGACCTTGTTTTGTTTTTTGATGGTATATCCAGACAGCGGTAGCTGCTACTAATCTGCTATTTCAGGGTTCTTTTCTAACTCATTTTCCCTTATGGCATGAATCCGCATCAGCCTGCTCGGCCATAGGCTTGTATTACAGAATTGAATGAATGAATAATAAAAGGAGTAAATTAATAAGAAATCTAGAAAATACGTTTGAACTTAACCGTTCAATGGGATATGGAGTACGTTCCGTCCGACGTTTAAATGCTTGTGAAAGTAAAATATTTCCACACAAAATATCATGACCTATACGTAATTACAAATCTTCCTGTCCAATCCCTTTAATTTCCACATATACATATACATATGGGGGTTCTAGATCCTCCCAACCTCCAAAAAGCTTCACCCAAAAGTTCGTCCCATATAGTGGCTTAAAGCTTTTAGGTTTGCAACCTGGATAATCGCTAGCGCTATCTGGTATCTGGAAGTGCTTTTGTCGATTGCTTTCCACCCATCGTCTAATGTGAATATGTAAATTCGCTGAAGCTAATAGTATATGCAAATTGAGTGGAAAATATTTTCGTCACATAACAACTTACCGTGAAGAGCGGTTAAGTTTGTAATGGGACTAAGTTTGGCTTGGGAAGGTGGTGGCATCTGGACATTAAGGAGCTGCCCGTACAAGCCAGAGCTTAGTCTTAAACTAACCTTATGTTCTAAACTGAACTATCCGAGAGATCTCTCAGCAGATACGAGAGTATTCCTCTTGGCTTGACACTCAGCCAGCCCTAATGAGAGGTTGGTGAAAGGCAAGAGAAGCCTCGCCATGGACCTCGCCCTAAATAGAGGCGAGGATCCATACCGAAGTCTTCTTGGAGAACTTATTCCTGAACTATCTCAGTCGGTCCCTGAATGCCTCTGCCCAGATGCTTCGAAGAGGCTAATGGCGGCCGGCACGCTTGCCGAATAGCGTTGCAGTGAGGGTGGGGTGGGTTCCGAGGAATACCGCTATCTACTCCGAACGCCCATTGACAAAAAAAAGGATCATGCCGTGAGAGGATGGAAGGAAAGGAGGAAAAGGGAAGATGGTGGACGAATCAGAGGAAAATTGAATAAACAGAAGTAAAAGGCAAAAAAGAATAACGAAAAATAAAAAGTACACAAATAATGAGGGGAGGGTTAAGAGAAGCCCAAGTGTGGAAGCTTCGTTCTCCAACCTGCTTAGCGGTGGGGGGATCCGTTGATAAGTTCCCATGTCGGAAAAAAATCCTGATAACTTTTAAGTTAGTTCTACAATCCCAACGGCAAGCATCTGCTAATAAGCTACTTGCTAATTTCATTGAATTATTAATATAAATATTACAATTGTTCAATTATAATTAATTTGAGAAAATATTAAATTAAAGCCACTTTATATATTGTGCACGACATGAACTTTTGAAATCACTCAAAGCTAATGTTTGAGAATTTCCTGTAAAAGTTCCGCATTTAAACCGATCTGCATTCACTGAAGTGCAAAGGATTTAGAAAACCTCCATTTTTCCAAGTGAATATATTTTAGAAATGAATATTTGCTTTTTTTGCACATTACAGGCATCACGTTACATATAACAATTGCACCTGTAATGTAGATGCGACTAAATATTTGAATTTATTTTGGTATGGATGAGAAATGATTAGATACATACATATTCATACAATCATAGAGTATAAATGTTTAAGAAAAAATGTATGTCAGTCTACCTTTTTGGCGGGAAATTTACTAAAATTCGAAATACATGTAAGAATTTAATAATTTTTCCCACTCTAAAGTTTCATAAAACTTTAAGGTAAGGGGTTTAGACGGATAATTTAAGACTCGGTAAGAAGAAGCGAGCTTTCCTCATCACTGAAATGTCAAACCATTACAAAAGCATGAGTAATAACAAAATTAGTTACAACAAGGGTATTCAGGCTTTAGTATTTAGTGTTGCAAATATACAAGATTGTAAATTTCAGAGTCTTTCATAGTTGTTTCCGTAGAAAGGGAAAATTAACACTAAATACCCAAATACTAGGCCGACTACATCGGAGCGTGAATACCCTTATTGAGATTAATAAAAGCACTCAACATTTTAGGAATGTATACTCATATTTTTTTTATTTGTTTCAAATTAGTATAGAAGATGTCTATTTTATTTTAAAGCTCAAAGCTTATATAATTAAAAGCAGTTGGGATTTTGTCAATGTTTAAATTAATACATGAGATATTAATATCTATATACA
>QYTT01094439.1:28224-51160 GCA_006980735.1 Dasypogon diadema
TTTTTATTTTTATTTATTTTAAGTTTTAAAGAGACTATTAATATGCTCAATGTTAAAATTAAACATTTTTTTTAACTCATACAAAATACTATAAGAAATAAATTAGGCTTGTATTTTGTCAAATAGGTGTTTCTTAATTAGAGAATTATTATAATTCAATTTCTCTACAAAAATGGCAGATTGTGGAATAAGTTTTAAAAGATATAAATTGATATAGTAAAATTGACGTTGGATGAATAAACAGGACTAAACTGAAAAAAGTAAAAGTGCAAAAATAAATGACCTTGATGTGGTATTGTTATAGCCACCCAATGTCAATCTGATCATGTCAATTTATTCTTTGTTGCCACGATTTTTGGGCCTTTGGGCTTTTGAAACTTTTTTTCAAGGTTTTGCGTTTCCAGAACTTTTTTCAGGATCTTGCTATGACTTCCTATTCTATTTATTTGCGAGCTGTAATAACATACACTGAAAAGTATCGTTTACCACTAAATTTAATGGAATTAAGATTATATTCACCAATATTAAACTGACTAACTCGACTTATTATTCCCTTAAAATTGTTGATATTTTACCTGCAAAAGTTTTTCTAAAATGTGTTGCCTTTGCAATAATAAATAAGTTATTTTATTATATTTATTATATTATACAGACTGTAGAGTCGAAATTCGTATCTATGTGACCCCAAAATTACTTAAGATAAAATGGTCTGACCCGTGAAAAAAATTTAGTGTTGTACAGTGTTATTTTATTAAAGGTTACAATTAATATTCAATCAAATTATCAAAATTTATTGTATCCATTTTGAAATCCTTTAAAATAATGATGGAAATTCTTATAAAATTATTAAACTTTTTTAGTATAATACAGGATGAAAAATTTATTATGTAAAACTTATTTTAATGTTAATAATGTGTTGAAGCTCCACGTTTTTGAATAACTTGAATAATCCAATCAGGCATTGATTTTATCAAGGATTTTAAAATCTCAGTTGGTATTATAAGAGATACCTTTTAAAATATTATTTTGGGTGAGCAAAATAGTTACGTAAAACAATAGAAATATTACTCATTATTATTAATTTTAACTAGTTTTAAGTAGTAGATAGTGTTTATTACTTGCGTGTGTA
This sequence comes from Dasypogon diadema, assembly GCA_006980735.1. Classification (NCBI taxonomy): domain Eukaryota; kingdom Metazoa; phylum Arthropoda; class Insecta; order Diptera; family Asilidae; genus Dasypogon; species Dasypogon diadema. The sequence continues at coordinate 29,354 of QYTT01094439.1, forward strand.
ACGAAATGAGTTATGATATACACAGAATATTTTTGTTTTTGGATTTGGCATTTCTCTTTCAGTATTGATTCCCACGCACGGATTTCAGTTCACCTACAGCTCTCGCCAGTATGAGAGCCGTTTTGATAAGCCTGACTAGAAAAAATTCCCCAGAGATCGTCCATCGGATTTAAGTCAGGGCTTCTTGCCGGCCAATCCAATACTTTTACGATTTCTCAAGAAACCATCTTTTGACAATGTGTAAAGTATGAATACTGGCATTGTCCTGTTGGAATATAAAATCCTGTCTACATATCTTCTGCGGTTTCAACCATTAAATTCTCAAAGAAATTAATATACATTTTGGAATTCATCCATCAAATTTTTTTTTATCACTGAAAAGGACTTTGTGCCGCTGAGAAGTCTAAGACAAAATCTTTGGCAAAGTCTAACCTGATTTCCTTATGTCTAGCAGTAAGAGGCGGTTTTTTAAGTTTTTTCTTGAAAACTAAGTGTTCATCTTGATGTAGAAATTTTCGTACACGTGTTGCAATCTCAGGTAAATATAGACTTCTTTTTATTTCCGCAGGGAAAAGCTTTTTAAACCTAAATTCTTAAATAATTAGTCGCTTTTACCGTCCACTCAATTTTCTCTTGTACTCACATCTATGATTTTTTATATACGTTTGCCCTAATTTCAAGAAATTCCTTACTACCGTAAAAGATCTGTTAATTTTTAATGCAATGCTACTAATTGAGAAACCTGCATCTTGATAACCTTCTATATTTTTGTCCTCTCATCCTGCGTAAGGACCTTATCTCGTGGTATTACGATTCTAAAAATCATTTACAATAAAAATCGTTATCTGAAGGAAGAAAATGTTAGCAATGTTAATTAACTTTACTTTTCAAATATTAATTATTATTCAAACCTTACAAATAATTGGCTAAATATCTAGCAAAAAAATAGAACTTTTGTAAAGTGATTTTATAAGAACTAGCCTTTACTTTAACTTCAAACTTTTACCACTTGTTGCAAGAAGCACTTGCAAAAAAATGATCCAATGCACGAACCTCTGTGAAAAACCTAAGGAGATCTTGGAATAAGCAATGAGCAACATTCTAAGAAGAAAATAATAATTTTAGTGTTGCCATTACAACTTGTACATTTGTTTTCTCTTTCAGGCAATTATTAAAATAATTTTTCTGAACTCTTTTTGCATTGAATTGGATTGGATTGGTTTTAATAAGAATAGAGTGAAATAAACGAAAATTTTTTGTAATAATTACATTGCCATTGAAATACTAAATATATTTCCGCTTCGTCTCACAAGAACAATTAAAAATTAGTGTGGGGATGCATTGTTCTAATGTTACCTCCTCATACTAATTACCGGCGACCATCAAATTGCTCAGAAGCCCTAAGGCAACACTTGATCACTGCTACGAAATTTTGCTCTGAATGAGTACATGACACAGTACACACATTCTGTGCCAGTAATCAATTTTATCAACAAAATTAGTTACATTACAAGACAACTGCAACGTGAAATAAATAGAATTACATGTTGTGCTGGCGCAGTCCTTCTGCTTCTACTTCTACACAAAAATCTCAGAATTGTTATTTTGAAAATTTATCAAATTAAATTAATGAGTGTTTTGCACTCTGTCATAATATATTGGCCTCAGAGACCAGATGATAATGGGAGCACAACTGACACGCTCACACGGAAACCCCTTTGGGTAACGCTTTTTTGGTTCAATAATTTAATTGGCAAAAAAGGCAAACATTCAGGAATAATGAAGCACGCAAGCACTCATCTGTCAGGCTATCCTGTGGTGGGTGAGGTGTATAAACTGTTAAAGAGTATGAACAATGGAGTGCAAACGATCCGGCTCGACTTTATCTCTTTTTAAATATTTCCCAGAAAAGGTTTTTGTGAATTTTTCCACAGGCGGTTTATCTCCCAGGGGTTGTTTTTATATGGTCCTTTGTCATTGAAATAGTGATGCAACGCTCTTTCAGTTTGGGAAATTAAGGCCTGTCTTTTGCAATTTGTGCCGGGCGGGTCATTCTCTTTGCCATGGAAATAAAGGCTGTTAATATATTTTTAAGATAAGTCCTGATATTGAAACAATATTCATTGAATAATTTTAATTAATCCGTACCAATATTACAAACACTAAATTAATGATACAGTAAAGGTGTCTGTTAAATCCAAAGTTAGAATTTAACTCTAGAATGATAAAAAAAACTTTTTCTGGGGCGGGCGGTGGTTTAAAGTTTTAACCACCTAATTGAAAACATTTTAAAATGACTTAGAAGATAATTTAATTGTGTTTACCATGATAATATATTTCTTACTATTGAAAATAACGTAACAGCTGTTTTCCTTCGTAGTTGGAATTGGATGATATAATCCAAAAAACAACAGTAACTATTTTCAAAATGAAAACACTTTCATAAATCAACATTTTAGCACTGCGCAATGTGTAATGCCAAGAGTCATGCATGACGCAGAGCATAGATTTGATACGTCAATAGAATATGGTCCGATAAGTTTATCATCAATTATTTCACACCAAACATTAACCGACCAAGGACGCTCATTGTCTTAGAACAGGAAACTAAATGGAAGGGCTAAAACAAATAAAAACGTGTACGTGAGCGTCACAAATAGGTCGTTGACAAAGGGGAACGGAGAACAGCGGGGTTGCCGGTTATAGCAGAACAGAATACATTAGAGAAAATGAGATAGATGTCAGATTGTTTTCCTACATAATTTGCCAGCAGCATACTTTGTCTACATTCACGAAGTCTGTCACTTTCCACTGCCGGTTAACTGAAAGACAGCCTGCGAGAAAATTATGATTAGGGGCAATTGAAAAAGTACTCAAATAACATCTCCCAGTTTTTTACGCCTGCATTGAAGTTTCAACTACGAAAGTAGTTACTAGCAACACTAAGGGAATTTTGGTACACCTTTTCCAGCTTACCACCGTTCCTTTTTAGTTTTTTGTTCTAAGTTCATGGTTTACTTTGCGAATCCAGTGTGGGTTTTCTATACTCCAATAATGCATGTTATGGTGGTAAAGTTGCCATCTTTCTACAATTGGAAAGGTGAAAAAACTTTATAGATAGGGTCCTCATCGACTAACTGCAGCATATATGCTTCGACGCTTCAAGATTGTCACGTCCTTGATTAACAGGAACAAAGTCAACCCATTTTTCCGACGGATCGTGACTTGTGACAACAAATGGATTTTTTATGATAATCGTAAGAGATCAAGACAGTGGTTGGATGCAGATGAAGCTCAAAGACCGGCTCCTAGAGCACCTCTTTACCCTAAAAAGGTCATGGTAACAATATGGTAGACATGTGGCGGAGTCGTACATTACTCCTTCCTCCAATCTGGCAAGAATATCACGGCAGAGTCATACTGTAGAGAACTACAAGCAATGAACGAGAAAATGTGCCAAAAGCAACACTCACTGGTCAACAGGCATGGTCCCATTTTTCTTCATGACAATGTTCGCTCACATGTTTCACAAACAACTTTTTTAGAAGTTTAGAGAATAAACTATGAAATATACAGTTCCCGTAATTTCTGCCTTCGAAAATTTTTTAAAGCATAAAGACAAGGATTTCTACAGAAATGGAATATTTGCCTTAGAAAATCATTGGAAACAAACAATTGAAGCAAATGGAAACTATTTTGGAGAATAAAGTTGTCTGTTAATTGAATAATGCTTTTTTTATTTCGTACCTAAAAATCGAAAATTTCATATCTAACAATCTGATACTATATTTGATTATTTTCTCCACAAACAATAGTTGCACGCATTCTTTTCTTCGGTATACACTTTCGTCAGTAAAAAATTGATTAACAACTCTCAATAAAATGAACCTGATCGTACTTTTTCAGGAAAACGCTCAGCATACAAATTGGCAGCATCATCGGAATTTCTCTTACATGCGTCATGAAAATGAAAATCATTTCAATTTTTTCTTGCATAGTTACATAATCCATGATGCAAAGGTAAAGGAGAACGACAGTGGCATCAAACACTTTTCAAAAATTGATTAAGAACCTTTTGTAATTAGAAAGGTAAGTGTCTAATAATTATCGAATCGTCTCTGAAATACTGTGGGCACGGATCATGGAGACATCTCACCAAAAAACTAATTATAAAAAATCTTAGCGCCATTTATCAGGAATAAAAAAAGAGTTGTGAACAAATCCTAGGTATTTTGTGGCGTAAGTGGGGATTCCCATTTGAGATTTCAAATTTGCCCTCTGCCCCACCAACAAGGATTGGGTGAAGCGTTGATTTTATCTGTCACCACACTATATTCACTTTATTATCACAAAAACGGTTTTACTCGGGCTTGAATTGTATTGGAACACACAAGAAAATTATAAGAAATAGAGAGAGAAAAAATAGAATAATGCATCAATCTTAAGAAAAAAGAACCAGTGATAAAATAAAATAAAAATAGCTCAGTAAATATAATGTTATTAGAATGCATGACTATTTCTAGGAGAGGTTTAGAGTTTTAATAAATTTAGTCTGTTGAATCCCGTTCACTGAACCTTTAGGGGTAAAGAATTCCACTTGCAAATACTCTGCACAAAATAAGGGCGCTCACCATATTGAGATCAACATCGAGGACTCAACAAATTAGAGTGACGAGACGATTGTAAGAAAATCAATTTTTTAAATAAGTATGCGGATTGTTGGCTGAAAATAATTCTTTGAAAGAATTTCAACCTACGCTGGAATAAATATGTTTCCATGGGTTGGCCAAGAAGGAAAGCCACATATTGAGAGGTGTGACAGTAGCGTTACAATTTCAGTACAAATCACAACATATTGAGCCATTAACTGGGAAAACTGTACACCCATATGTGAAATGAGGAATTATAAAACCTTCAACCAGCTTTCTTGTATGTAAAGTCAATAAACTGGAGTTAAACCATAATCAACAAAAGCAACCATAGATTTTCCTTAACAAAATTGCCGCATGTGAACCCCAAGTTCAACTCAAAATCCGGACTTCTATAGCAGATACAACATAATTCAGCTTATCTTTGTTTGAGAAGATCGGTGGTATATTATTCACATCAGATAATTTCTGTAGATCAATAAGCAATTAGATTTAACAGGATTTAGAGTTAGATTGTTTTGTACCGACCAGTCATAAATTCGTTTAAAGTCATCATTCATTCTACATACACAATTGTACAATAGACCTATAGGCCTGCTAAGATACAACTGACCATCGTCAACATAAAAGTGTATGGTTACATCCTTAATAACCTGTGGATCGTTAATATAAAAAAGAAGTGGACGAAGTATAGAACCTTGTGGTATACCACAGCTAACAGATACCACGTTAGAGAGTATACTTTCCACCTTTACCTGATGCCTACACCCAAGTAATAATTATTTGAAAAGGTTTATGGCTAACGAGAAACTCCGAAACTAATTTTAACAACAGCCATGAGTGATCAATAGAATGGAAGGCTTTTTTTAAATCGAGCAAAGCAGGTATTGTCAAATTGTCATTATCCCTAACGTGCATAAAAAATTTTTTCTAGCACCTTATCGAAAAACCAGAGCAGACTAATTGGTCGGAAATCTCTAGGGTCAGAGGTAGTAGATTTCTTGGAAATGGGTAATACAAGAGCTTGCTTCCATTGGCTTGAGAATTGAAATGTAGTAAGTGTAGCAGCCGGCAGAATTGGGAAGCATTTAACGATAATTATTTTCCTAATAATTCATGCACCTATCATTCAAGATCGGATGGAATAGTTGTGTCATATTGATAACGAATGGCGACTAAGATTAATGATAGACATGTAAGGGGATTAACTGGCTGCTAGTTAGAAAAGAAATTCGCCGTAAAGAGGAGGGTTTTCTTCATCGATCTCGGACTCCTGTCCTTGCTGTGAAACTGAATTGTAAGGAACTTATTATGGTCTTGGATAGTCTTTACAAAATAATTAATTATAACACTTAAATGCGGCACAATTGCAAAATTATAAGGAATTCCGAAATTAAATAATAACTTTTTAATTTGACCAGACTAGTCGTAGTACCTCAAATACGCGGTACTAGAACTGCCAATAAGAGGTCTAGAATGCACTTAGCAACAACGGTAGGTGGGCATTATTTGCTCCTATTCTATTCTCTCTCAAAAAAAAAGTACAAAAAAGGAAATTCCCCCCAAGTCCACACCCACGAGACTCAGTTTGAGGTCGGTCCCGAATTAGTAGTAGTTAATGCCTTGCTAAAGTGATAAGTGCAATGGAAAAGGAAAACCTCCCAAAGAAAAAGGAAACGGTGGATCCGATAGTGCGGAACTTCTACGGGATCCCCAAGATGTAGAGTTATAATAGCCGGGCTAGCCTTAACAAAGCCAGTAGACAAGTAGCAGGTAAAATACTGGAGTACATATGTGTTAGTATGCTATCCCTGTGCCCCCCAGATTATGGCCAGAGTTTAAATTCTGCAATTGAGTAACGTCATGGGTTCTTGACGAGATTAATATTGTAAACCATTTCATATACCTTGTAAAAGGTGCAAATCGCAGAAAGTAAGTTGAAGAAAGAAGGTTAAGAAAAGAAAATTTAGTGAAAAGAGGCATTGCACAAATTCCCTAGTCAATGGTCCACCTAATACCTAATTCTTGTTGGGAAGGGTTCTATGCAGCAGTGATTGGCGGCACCTGAATTTCTGTAACTATACACCGAGCAATCGAAGGAGAAATTTCATCAATTAGAATTATGATTGTCTACAGTAAATTTAAGATATTGCACAAGAGTTGTTAACAAAATTTTAGGTCCAACACTACCGGCAATCAAAAGCTTTTGGGATCCTGCCGGGTAAGTACTGAATTTTAAGTGTTGTTCTTATCCTACGCATTTTATATGTTTTGGTTAATGATTTCAAATTGTTTAAATCTTATTTTGCTAGATCGTTTAGTAAAAGAATTTTAAGATTTAATTGATAAAAGAAATTTACTAATAATAAGTGGATCGGGTAAATCACCTTATTAAAAAAAAATTAAAGTAGGTTCGCTATTACCTTTATGTGCGATTTTCCGATTACTTAATTTGTCAATTGAAATTTTCTGTTCTTAACCATTAGTTAAGGCAGTAAGGATTAATAATTAATTGATTAAATGGAGTCGCACTGAATTACATATACAAACCTTAGATTCTAAAATTTCATTCCTCTTGCTGAATAAAGCTGTTGGCTATATTATTATGACGGTCTAATTTCTTCGTATACTCCAGATTACTTTCGACGTATAGCCGGGCGATTTACGTCTCGTCAGTGTAACTTAACTCATGCTTGGACGAAACTAGGAATATGGAGTTCAAATCCCTCATCGATCGTGTTCGATTTTTTCTTCCTTTTTCCCTTTCTTGCCACATTTGGCGTTATTGAGCTTTTGTCTTGATGGAAATTTTAACATGTTGAGCGCCATGGCAGTCACCGGTGGCTGACATTTAAAAGCTCTCTCACGACAAAGGCATTTTAATACGTAATTCTCTCACGAAAGTTTTTATGTTAATTGTGGTTGTCAACGTGTTAAGCTTGTCGATTTTAATATAGAATGGCCCTAGTTCTTCGTTGACTTCGTAACGTCTAATTAAAATTTCCTTCACCTAGGTAGGCACGGTCCTCCCGATGGTACCCTTACCTTATACAATGATACGAACTCTCACCCACGCCTATACGATGAGCTCAAGCCAATAACTTGGTGGTATGAATGATGATTCTCGACTGGCACAGTTTGAACTAAAATTCGCCCGATCATCTGCGGATCTTCAGTAGAGGAGTTGTCAATAATACTATATCTATATATATACATCAAAATTTTTCGGCTATATCTATGAATACATTCCGGTTCTAATTTTTTACTTATTAATTTGCATATAAGGTAAATATATGATAAGGATATGCCACATATGAAACTACGTAGTGCAGCCCAAGTATTTGTGACCTCGAAGGGTTCTGATTAAAATTTCCTGGTAGTTACGCAGGATAAGGTGGATTTGATCGAGAAAGTTATTCGGACGGACCGGCGGTTAAAGACCAAGGAAATCCGAGAACAGATCAGTATATCGAAAACAAGTGTTTTTCGGATTCTTCATGGGCATTTGGGTATCAAAAAAAAATCAGCGCAAGATGGGTACCGCGAATTCTTTCCTCATTTCTTTACTATGATCCCTTGTCCAAAAGGGATTTAATGGAGTAGCATCGCCCCGCAGAACTAGTGCGGATAAAAGCGAACGCCACACAAAGCACCAGAAACATCATGGCACCATGGGATACTAAAGGTACTCTGCTGCTGGACTTCAAGAAACATAATACCGTTGTAAATGCCACATATTACGTTGAACTTCTACGAAAATTGCGTAAAGCCATTGTCGAGAGAAGGAGAGGAAAAGTGTTCTGAAAAGTGCTGCTCTTACACGATAATGCGCCCGTAAACACTGCTGATATTTCAAAGGCTGCTGTTAAGGAATACGACTTCAGGAAATTGGATCATTCACCTTGGAGTCCAGTCTTGGTTCAAAGTGACTATTTTTTATTTTGATGGTATTTATGCACTTATTAAAAGTTGTGAAAAATGTGTTGAAATAAAGGGAAAAATAACCATTGTCTTTTTCCTCTTTCACCCCTCGTTCTATCTTAAGCCATGAATACTTGGACCATACTACGTAGTTCCCAAAGAAATGGCACAAAGTGTTTCGTAGTTCATCTGCTAATTTAAAATTAGCACGGATGTTGGATAATTGCTATATCTAACAGATACTTTCGCATTAATTTGGAATAGTTAAACTTTTTAAAATTTACATTCTTAATTAATGTTGAAAAAATATATTTAATAAGTATTTAAATTAATTAACGACCTAACTAGATTATAGGTTCACCGAATTCTGTTGGTAACAATTTCTTGCCAATGACTGACTTTTGGTATAAATTTCATTCACTGAATTGTTAACATGTATTAGAGAGTTAAAGTATAGAATTATTTTCTTCCCTTTTAAGGAAACCAATGAGTAAACAAACTAACAATGACATCTTTACAATGTATCAACGCGCAGGGTATACACTGAAACTATCTTACATAATACTCATATGCTTAATTAAAAATTCATTTCAAACATTGATTACTGCACAGGTGACCTAGTAAAATTTTCAGGTAATCACAATATTGTAGTACCTCTGAAAACAATTTGTGCGTTATTTAGTGGTAATTGAAATGCCTCAATGATCGTAGGTAAAAGCTTGAATAAAACAAAACAATTTTAATAATAAAGCCAGTATGTTGCCAAAAAGCTAAAAGCATATCTTCCACAGGGTTTCTTTTATTACGCACAACTAACTTACAATACGTATTGAATTGAAAATGTGCAGGTTTGTTATTTTACTGGCTCGGTTATTTATAGGATTACTATAGGGGTTTTACATATTTGTTAAAATGTTTTTTCAAGCCCTTTGTATAGCAATAAAATTTATTGTACTTACTCAAGCATTCTATAACGCAGCTGCAATATCTCGCTACCAATGACAGTGTACTCTCACTAACACCAACGATGAAAGTTAGCCCAGGTAAAATCAAGCACACGTGTCCTTATGGAATTTGCTATTAGTATTAACTAACCTTTTGGGTCTAACAAAAATATCTATTGAAACATATATGGCAGCACTGTGAAAGTAATTTTCGGTTTCGATAAAAAGTACATATATTGAAAAGTCATACACTCCGAAACGATTTTACTGCAATCAATAAAATATATACCATGAGCTGGAAAATCCTTAACTACGAAGCGCAACAGGAAACGGATTCACCGCATGTACAACTAAAAGTGTACTTCTAGGCGCAACAAATGACCGCAAACAAAATGTCACTTTTTAATACACTCCACGTAAAAGAGCAAAAAGCAAGCATCACAAGACAAGTCAGTGCACACGACAGAACTTTAGCTTGTTGCTTCTTGTATACGGACTTTCGCGGGCGAGGCAAGACATGAAGCCTGTTATTTGTCTATGTATGTGCTAACAAGTGGTTCGACATTAAGGGGAAAATGGCGATGAGAATTAATTCACCCTCGCATTTATCACATCAGCTTTTTGCACGTAAAAATTGAATCTCTTCACATTAACTTCATATCTTTCTTGGTGTAATCGTCGCAATGACACTATAAAATTGGCGCCATTTACCGATTTCCGGCTTCACACTTCATAAGACATTTACAATATAATACGCACTGTAAAATGTTTCAAACAGTTATAATGTCTGTTTGACAAACATCCTTACTTTAGTAGATTGATAGTTTTCCGCAATTTATATAGAATTCTTCTTAAACGTCTTATCTGGAGCAGCTGGTGTAATTTTTAAAGCTCGCCTGCCGATGATTAAGAGTAATTTTGACAGCACCACCGTAGTTTACTAACACTTCCCAACAGGGGTGGCTTACTGCGCCTGTCTGTCATTTTCCATTCAAAGCAGCAAGCTTTCAATTCAGAAATAATCGCCTGTACCTGCATAAGGGTTGGTAAATTGCAAAATCTTTTTTTCAAGATTTTTATAAAAAAAGTATTACGTCATTAAATGTTTCACGCAGTAATTTAATTTAGATTCTGCACTTTGGTAAACTTTACTTGACTGGAGTATTGCTTTTAATTTCTTTTGAGTTAGAAAAGGAAATCTGGTGATATGACTAACATACCAGTTAGGATGTCCCATATCAAAAGCTATCAAGAACTGTGTAGGAAATTTTACAGAAGAATCTTTTTGCTCTAAAAAAATACTGTAGGAAGGAATTATAAATAATAACACCGATTTTGTACCTTTAATTGGTTTTTATTGAAAAGATTTCGAAAATTCGAAAGTAGTTCACTATTTAAAATACTAAAGTCCCGGCTGGGAAGTAAAATTGCTTTCAGCATTTTTATTAACTCCCTCTTCCACAGTTGAGGAATTCCTTAATAAAAAGGAATAAAAGGAATAAAAAGGAATAAGAAAAAGTATCATGCGGCCTCAGATTTGAATCTCATTTCGCTGGGTAAGAATTCTCCGGCAATAAATAAATCTTTCCTTGCAATATGATTCGCGCGAGAAATTAGAAACGAGAACATATAAGCTGCAATCTGACCAGGCAAATCATCCCGTCTAGACCTCTCCCTTTCAACCAGTTGATCCAAATAATAAACCAGTAGAAGTGAGCAAGGCTTGTCCGACCATCTAGTTAATCATCTTCCCGTCTTTTATTAGTAGATTAAGTACACCTGCTCGGGCTGAGTACGCATGTTGAGCGGAAAGGTCTAAGAGTGTAGTTTTTGGCTGTAAGATAACTTGTGCTAGCATTATGGTAGTTTGTAAGGCATAATTGCTAATCTGTAAGATAATAAAGTGGATTCTGGGAGTATACTCCGGGTTTAAACTCTACCATCCCTGCTATCCCTCCCTTGCTCCGTAAGTCGCTGGCCATTCTCCACTGAGTCTACCCAAGCATCGCTGTTGTGACGTTTCCCATCACCGTACAGACCAGAAAATCGCATTCTATTGCCGCCCAAATTACCAAGCCACCAGTTACCTTTACTGAAAGCATAACACCTTTAAATATTATTAATGCTTTCAAAAAGGCAGGAGTTTGTCCATTTAATCGCAATATTATCCCAGAAGAAGCTGTAAGGCCATCGAGATTAACCGAGGAAGGCTTTTCAAAACCTGAGCAAGCCTCAACAACAAATTCAATAAATTCAAAAGTGGATAAAGTTTACGAGTACCTATCCCTGAAAAAAGGACTACATCAATCCGAAAAAGTAAGAGGGACCTTAACACAATTAGATCTCAGTGCAAATAAACCGACGGCATGTCCCTTAACTTCGAAAACTAACTCTACAGTTTCAAAATCTGTGGAGTTTCTCAACTTTTGACGATTTTGATGGAAACGGTGATTGGGTTTGTGGCGGCTGCGGTGGACAATTTTCAACAGGGATGATGTTGTGCTCTGGCATTTCTCTTCAGCCTACATATCTTCACAATCATATAGAACACCTACAATCGTCGAGGCATCGAAACCTTTTTGTCTCGCACTTTCGCAGATCTATCAGTGAGGGCTTTGGCTTAGTTTGTGTAGGTAATACATTTGTTTTGTAGAATTCTTTACACCACACTCTTCAACGAGTAAAATCTCCTAGTTTATTCAATAAAAATCTTTCTGAGCATCAATTTTAATGTCTCTTAGCAGCTTAAGTTCAACATATACCCTATAGCAGCAACATTTAATGTATAAGGACAAAATGTTAATTTAGCTACAATTTAACGCCTCATAGAAGTATTCCCATTAAACATGGTAGCCATAATTTTGGAAGTATGAATTTATTACACGAAATAAATAGATATTGAAAACGTAAAAGTAAGTACAAATAACTGAGCTGGTCATCTGATCCTAACAGTTCTTTGTAAAATGTTTGTAGTGTTTGCTTTTGGGGTTAAGATGACCAGAACACTGACGGACACCATAGAACATGCCACCTGCTAAGACGTTACAACCTGTCCAAGTCTTCTGAGTTTTTTACGATATAATCAACTCTGGATTCGCAATCAGGATCTCTAAAAATTCTCTATATACTAATTAATTCATTTAATCAATAAACTGCCGACGCCGATTTTTCGCTTACCTGTCCAAGTCTTCTGAGTTTTTTACGATATAATCAACTCTGGATTCGCAATCAGGATCTCTAAAAATTCTCTATATACTAATTAATTCATTTAATTTAAGCAAATTGTTGATCGCCATATTGGGTTCATCATATTGAATTTTTAAATTTTGAAGGCGTATTCGCAATCAAGATCTCCAAAAACCCTCACATACCAATTTTCATATCAATCCCTTGAAATTTATGATTATTGACCGTCATCTTGAATCCGCCATTTTGAAGCTTGCAAATAAAAAGTATCCTATGTTCATCTCCAGGATATACTCTAACTGTGTTCCAAATTTCATTCATCGGTCCAGCCATTCGTTCGTGATTGAAGTACAAACATTCAAACTTTCACATTTATTAGGTGTGTGCATATGAAACCACCGCTGGCACATAGATGGCGCTATTGTCTGAATGTATGAACGTTGACAGCTGAACTTATTGGCGCGTGTAGTTTAGACATATATCAATAATATTCAGTTCACAAAAGTTTCATTTTGCAGGAGCATTTGCGGGAAGTTCTCCTATTTGCCTTTAATTGGAAGAAAAGTGCAGCAGAAGCTCACCGAATGCTTGTGGAAATTTATGGCCAGCACGATCTTTCAGAAACAACTTGCAGAGAATGGCTTCAGCGATTCAAAAGAGGTGATTTCGATCTTAAGAACAAAGAACGTGGAAGACCTGACAAGGAGTTCGAAGACGTTCAGTTGCAAGCATTATTGGATGAAGATTGTAATCAAACACAACAACAGCTTGCAGACGCTTTAGAAGTTGATCGATCAACTGCCTACGGAATATCCATCGAAATAAGGCTTTTCTCTGCATTTAGTTAGATCAGAAGGGTGAAGTGTATTTTAAACTTCTAAAACCTGGTCAAACGGTTGCTGCTGATCCCTACCAGCAACAACTAATTGATTTTAACCGAGCACTGAAGGAAAAACGCGAAGAATGGGCGAAAAGTTATAGCAAAGTCATTTTGCTTCATGACAACGCCCGGCCGGATGTGGCTAAACCAATCCAGGAGGCGTTTGAAACACTAGACTGGGAAATCTTACCCCACCCCACGTATTCACTAGACATAGCCCCTTATGATTAACACAGCAGCACGGACTTTCGGAACAACGCTTCAATTCCTATGAAGTAGTCGAAAATTGAGTGGTTCAATGGATTGCCTCAAAAGACCAGGATTTCTTTGAGCACGGAATCCGTCTCTTGCCTGAAAGATGGGCGAAAGTTGTTGCAAACGACGGAAAATATTTCGATGAATGTACTTCTATATTTTGATTTTCAAATAAATAATTACTTTTTTGTGAAAAAACGGCGGTTTCATATGCACACCCCTAATATAATAGTATTTTGATTATTGAATTCATTTTAGGTAGTTGAAAATGTGTAAATATTGTATTGTAAATATTGTATAAATATTGTATTGTATTGTATTAATTACAAATATATAAGAGGAAAATTTAAGCAGAACTTTCGCAGGAATTATTGAAGTACAGCGAACCTTAATACCTTCCATATGTAGACGACGTCTTAGCTTTCAAATAATGTCATATTTGATTACGTAATCATAATATATTATTAATATGTTTTATTTACAGTTGTTTTAATATGACAGAAATTATGCTAGTTACGATTTATCCAACATTGATACCTTTGGAAGAAAGCCGCCACAACAGAAGCCATTTGTCTGATTTGCTTATTAAACCCACACATTTAGTTACATTGACTACATCTTTACGAAAGTTCCAGGTGGTTAACTATGGTGTCATGATAATTTTCTTACAAACCTGTGCCTCATTAAGTCTTAGTACTAAATACAATTCACCATAAAATACGCTATAAAAAGAAAATTTGTCGCGCCATAAAAATAAACTCTCCCTTAAATGGTGTAGTGAGTACCAATTCTAGCAAAACAGTTGCTTTTACAGACAAGAGCAGAAGAAAAATTTGGTATTTAGTTATTTGTAAGCCCAAGAGAAATTGCTCATTTAAAGGATAAATTGAACACATTGCTTGGTGTTGTTATTTCTTTTTATTTATTGGTTCCCTCTAAATTCTCATCGATGAATTTAATGACTGCATAAAGTAGAATACGAAGGGACCTACGTTGCCCAAGCAACAGGTTGAGAGCAAATCCAATTAGGCTAGAAAGGAGAACGATTTTCAAGTGATTATGTGGGTGGAGGAGAAAGCCACTAAAATCGATTTGGGCCATTATTTGCTACGGAAACTCCTTGATGCCATCAACAATAAAAATTTCCGGAAAATTCGAAAACAATCGCATTTTGAAAACCAAATCAAGTAACCCTTATTGAATTTTATTCCATTGTGTTTCATGGATAGCAGAAATTGTGTACAGGAATACTGAGGCTAAACGCACCCTTGAATAGCTTCGAGCTGAGATGGTATTAAATCGAATTTCCACGTGAAAATTAGATGACAACATGAGGTGAAAGATATGAAAACCCCAAGCTGAGCTCGTTTGCATGCTGAGAGGAAATCTAGGGAAATAGCCTTAAGCAGTCTCTAAGTATACTATGGAACAAAACTTAGAATGTGTCCTTTGAGGGTGTCCTAAATAATTCAGGAATTTTAAAGCAAGTGTAGAAATGTTGTTGACATTTTCATACCAAAAGCTTCATTAACGCTCTTGACTATGAATTTTGAATTTAACCTTCAAATGCACTTTGTTTTGGCATAGCATATTAATTATCCCCAAAACACATAAAATTGATTGAAATTCAATTGAATTCATTTATTTGCGGCTGATGTACAATAAGAACAAACACAAATTTTGGAACAATACCTAGCAAATTACACGGTAAAAGAAATTATAGGAGATATTAAAATTAAAATAGAACATTAAAATTTAAGAAAAATGAAAAACAATATATCAGAAAGGGGACCAATAATAACCACCAATAAGAAAATTTACCAACCGTAGATCAACGTTTAACTTTCTCGAACATTCAGACTCCAAGTGTAGAAAAATCGAACTACGGCTCATAAATAAAATAAGGATAAAATAAGAAATTTTACCAGCATAGTCCGCAAAAGGCGAAGAAGGCAGGCATAAATTTTATCAATCGCCCTGTAAACGTGCTTGCAACAAGTCATCCTTCCATCAATTTAGAAACCGAAATTTTTCACAAAGCTAACATAGGGCAAGATAGCAGAATTTAAAATAACAGGTGGTAGATCAGGACCTTTAAGATCAAAGGTTTCCTAAAGGCAAATTGGGATCAAATTTAAATTGAAACTACCAGTGCTTAGCAGCTTGAATACTACAGTTCACTTTATTTCTTACACATCTGTAACTGAATATTGGTAAAATAAGTGCCTTAGCTAACTTGAGACGTGTAAGAGTAGGTGCGAAATCACTAGAAGCCCAAAGCTCTCAAAGTTTTGCAATTATGGAGAGTCACTCTCAAGTGTCAGCTCAACTCGACGAATTGCAGTGACGTGTCCCCTAATTCTACAGGTGAAATGTAAGAGGTATCTCATAAATATTTATAAATATTAAGACATTTCGATCTGGCAAGATTCAACTTAAATTCGTTTTTTTAGCCTAAGAATGGACTGATAGAAAATTATCGTTAATACTAAAAATAACATCCTCACAAAGTCCAATCGGTCTGCAAAGATATAATTGCACATTTTCGGCATACAAATGTACGTTACTGTACTCAATACTATCAAATAAGTCGTTAATGAATAAAGAAAACAAAAACGGACCTAAAATAGAGCCCTAAGGGACACCAGAAAGTGTACACAGAGAAAGAGAAATCATGACTGGGAAAGGCTGGCTGCAACATTTCGCATTTTTTCGCGTGTGCGCCTGTCACAAGCAAAAAGCGTGTACCTGTTACTTAATCTAATGCAGTGCGTTTTAATTACTTGCTTTACTTTTATCAACTTAGAATATTGTGAAAATTATGAAGTTCAACGGTCCTCTAACATTTTGATTCCCTGGGAATAATACGAATTGTCAAAGTTTGCAAAATAGGCCTTCGTTTCCAATATAACCTCCTCATTGGTGTGAAATTTCCATCCCGAAAGGCATCTTTTCAAATTAGGGAACAAATAGTAGTCGTTGTGGGCCAGATCTGAAGTATACGGTGGGTAAGAAAGCAATTGGTAACCCAAAGAATCCAATTACATCATCGCTTTTATGGATTAGTGCGCCAGTGCGTTATCATGATGAGGTAATTTTTTTTCAAATGCGGTTTGTTCTTGATCTCCTCGTCCAATTTGTCCAATCATGTAACATAGTACTTCCTGGTTATTGTTTTTCCTTTATTGAAATAGTCCATGAATATTATGCGCTGCGCATTCCAAAAAAAATACTGGCCATAACTTTGCCGGCCGAAAGATGGGTCTTTGGGTGCTTCGGTCGGCTTGCAACCACTCTACAGATTGTCTATTGGACTCCGTTGTATAATATTGGATCCATATTTCATTAATTGTCACAAATCGACACAAAAATTCCATTGGATTACACTGAAACAACGCCAAACCACGCTCCGAATTATCAACACGCTGCTACTTCTGGTCGATTTTTGGAAAATGTGGCAACAATGGTTTTTTCATACCCAGATGTTCATGTAAACTATGGCGCACGTATTCTGTTGATATCCTTACGATGCCTGCTATCTCACTCATTTTAACTTTTCGATCATCCAAAACAATACGATGCACTTTATTAATATTTTCTTTAGTAACTTCCCCATTTGGACGACCTGAACGTTCAGCATAATCGGTGTATGGACGACCATGTTTAAATTTGGTATATCACTTTTGTACTGTTGCGTACGATAGAGAAGATATGTCATAGCATTTATCAAGTCATTGCTTGTGTTGGGCAGTATTTTTTACCGTTAAAAAACAATATTTAACCAAAACACGAACATCTTTTGAATTTGGAATCCTTTTTCTCAAACAACAAAAGTAGCGCCACTCTAATGACTGTAACTCGTAAACTAATCAACGAAAAGTCATGAAATTTTGACTGCAGACTGGTTAAGATTGGTACTACTCCATAAATATAAAAATTTTAAGACAGTCACGCCATCTCTAAGTGAGGATGCGAACTTTTCACCCCATGTAGAATAATTCTTAAATCAAAAGGCGCAGGGGGAATGAAAAAAACCATTAATTGATATTTTAAAACAAGCTACAGTGATACTTTTTTCTCTGAACATTGCACAAGTGCCCGACGTAGTTTAACTTTGTCTATTTTGTTATTTATTGGAAATTTGTATTGTTCTTGCGGTGTTCCTTATCTTTCTTTAATTGCCCTAATTGTATTATAACGTGGAAAAGTAATTCCTTTTTTGCTTAGATTTCAATAACAGACAATATGAACATGCAAAATCTGAAAGGTATTGATTGGTGGAGGAATGAATTCATGAATACAGTGCAAACCAATTAACACACCGTTGCACAATAAAAATGCAAAAAAAAGCAATTTATGGTAGCAGTCGTTACAATGCTGCTAATTGCGCGGGTAGCCGCAATCTTTTTCACGTCTTATGAAAGCGCATCTGGTCTGTATAGTCCATTACCCCTATTTATCTCGCCACTTAGCTCTATACTTCACTTATATTCCGTGTGTTCTGTTAGCATCATAAAGGAGTAAATGTCTTTTAAATGTTTTATTCATTGCCGTAATTTGTCCTGAAATTTCTTTCAAATGGTATTCGCACTAACACTCTAGTATGCACGTTTATGGTGCGGACGTCAAATCTTTTATGCATGCATGACTGTGAGTATGTCCTGTACCAGAGCAATGTGCTTTATTTGGGACCATAAATCTTCCTTCTGGGGATTTTTTCATGTACGTGCAATTGTTGATACTTCTTATTCCGTAAGGTGTCTTCCAAAGGAGATTTTTGAGTGCTGGTGTCACTGGTATGTATGTTTTGTTTTTTATTGTGCATTGGAGATGAGTTATTATATCAAATTGAGAAATATAATATGTTTATGTTCGAATGTGCTCTACAGTGAAATATTACAGTTAGGAGTTATGAAATGAGAACTGCATTTGCTATCCTTTGTCCACTAATACGTATTACGGAATGGAATAACAATTTCCTTAATTCTCGGGCTGTGGGTCTACCAATGCAAAATACAAAGTAATTTACATAATGTTGTGATATATTTTAATATCCAACGTTTCAATACGAATCTTCAGGGATCAAACTACTTATTCTACCTCTGTTAATTGTTGTTGGATATTAAATATATTAAATATTAAAATATATCACAACATTATATAAAGCACTTTGTGTTTTGAATTGATGGACTAATAGCCTGAGAAAAAAGAAAATTGTTTGAAGGAAACTGGTCCAGAAAAACATCATTCATCTGGAACTATAAATTGATACTATAAATTTGCTAACAAAATATTATAAATATTATTATATCAAAGTATGTAAATTGTCCTCATTGTAATCAGTGATATAGAACAGGATATACTTTATTTTTTACGGAAAAGGTAAGCATGTATATGAAAGTAAATGTTTTGTTTAAGTGGCTTTAGAATATTTAGCAAAATCTAATTACTACGATTATTATATTAAAGGAATGCAGTGATGATTGAAAAAGAAACAAAAAACAAAATTTAAAAGGGCATACAAAGAACTAATTTCTTGCAAAAAGAGAATTGTACAACGGAACTTGTATAAACTAAAATCCTTTGCTTAAGTATTTATTTTAATTTTTTGCAGTAATTTTACAGGTATTATCGGATCCGGGTCTCCCTAATATTCTCATATCAATTTTCTCGTAAACAATTTTCTTGTATCAATTTTCTTGTACGCAATTTTCTCGCATGCATTGTCTCATGTAAATTTGTCTTTAGGAGGAACCAAATTAAATCTGATGGAGGAGGGCAAATGCCGAAGCCAAAAATCGGGATAGTATGGATTACGGGAGATAATAAGTCCACCCTGGAAAGCGTACTGAAAAGGCTGGCCGTATAGAGCAAGGGCCTACATATCTCCGAATGGAGGCTACTTAACAGGAAAATCTATGCGAAGGGAGAGACATTGACACTTTCCATCGATGAGACGTCCTGCAAAACCGTAGAAGAAATTGAATGCAAGTCCTACACTAGGGTACGCATTCGGATTAAAGAACGCCGACTGTCCAAATAACAGAGAGGGGGGGGACTCAAGATTCCTCTGAAACCCCAGCAACGAAGCCAAGTAAAGTTAGGGATCCTAAAGGACTCTCGACTAGCAAGGGCAAAGAGAAGCCTAGCAAAGTCGGGGATCCCATGGGACCCTTAAAATGCGCAGACATACAGAAGCCCAGCGAGATCAGGGATTTCACGGGATCCTTGATCAGCAAAGGTACAATAAGCCGTAGCTGCCTGGACCCACGAAAGCAGAAGCCAATAGGGTACTCAGCAGCAATTGGCCCAGCTTATATCTCTGCGCACAATGAGTGCATACCACCTGCAACAGCTCAGAACCTAGTGAAACACGGTCGCAGAGAAAATTTGATATTGAAAATGATTCAACTGGATAAACCTATTTTTGTTCATCTAGGCAAACCGACTGGTCCACATATAAAATAGCCAACTTGAGAAATTAAGGACAAAAACCCGCCGGCTCTTTAGCAAAGCTAAGCGGACGTCGGAGTGGGATGAATACCGGACGGCACTAACCGAGTATTCGGGAACCCAGAAGGTCTAAAAGAAGATCATTGGGAAAATTTACAAATCAGCTGCCTAAAATGGGAAAGTGTTCCACATTTCTTCAATTTAGCGGTCAGTAGCTCTAAAATGTTGGGCAGTAAGGGAACTTCCCGTTCCCAATTAAATATTTAACAACTTCGTTATTTCAATCGGAAGCATAACGACAAGATGAAGTTAAACAGTTCTAATAATCACGAAATCCACCCTACCTCTGAGACGATGTACCATACCCCCACCTTTGACATAATTTTTTGTTTACTTTAACGCCAGCAATCGAATCCTTGCGAATTTCTGAATACTTTTATATTTTACAATTGATTGGAAAGTTTTGCTGACACTTCTCGATAGGAACAGTCAGTTTCGATTTAATTGAAATTTATTTTGTGGATAATTAGTAATTTTTATTCGGGAAATTGGTTCGAAATAGTCGTCTATATGGAGAATCCTTTAATCTGAATATTTGCACTGCTTAGAAGAGTCGAACTACCAATAAACACGTTAACAGTAGATTTTATTTGAAAGTAACTCGACTCCATCGAAGTGAACTTATCGTATCGAGAAAATAATGAGGTTTCCCTACTAATGATTAAGTCAATAGGACTTTTGACTTCAAGTGCATAGGAATATATGAAATCCTGTTTGGTTATATTATTAAAGTGACTTGAATACTCAGTAAAGTAGTTGAAAAGGGTGCTTGCCACAATATTTCCCCGGTTTGCTTGTACATAAAGAGAGAATTAGAAATCAAGGGCTAACCAGGAAATGTCAACTAATTGGCAGCCATTGTGGAATATAAATTAAGCAATTTGGTGCACATTATGCAAACAACCTGTTAACCATTTTGAACTGGATTAAATTAGGTGCAACATAATTGATACATACTAATGGGCTTTGTGAGTTGAACGCATACAGGCACCCTTGTGTAAATGCCTATCATTATAGGAAATGGCTGCGATGATGTAATAATATTTTTTCTTTTCTGTACTCCAGTAAAGTAGCATATCTACTTTATATATTTTTGTTAATTTTGTTATTTTCTTAATTTAATTGCTAACATGACTTCACATATTAAATTGAATGAGTACTTTGAAGCGTGCAGTTTCGGCGAAGATCATATCCTTATTATTCGTCCCGGCATGTTAAAGATTCGACACTTGAAAATAGGGATTTATTGATTTGGACTACATTGTAATGAGAGCCTATTCAATGCCCGAATTTATTAGACGTTGAGCTAATGAAGCTACTTTGCACTCCTTATCTGATTCATTGGGCAGGTCCATTTTGGAATATGGTTGTCAGGTGTGGAGCACTTATTATAGTGTGCACGTCAATAAGATTGAATCTGTTCTAAAAAAAAGTTCCACCGTTTTTCTACGTCTTCCAT
>QYTT01094442.1:2108-17080 GCA_006980735.1 Dasypogon diadema
TTTCGTGTTGTTCCCTTCATCTTTTAGTATATCACTTGCACAAGATATTTTTTGCCTCAAATTATACATTTGCACAATAGTGCAACACCATACTGAACATTTCCCCGAATAGGGTCACTATGTCTCTAATAGATATATGAACAGAGACCATATGCACTGCATTGACCGCAGTAGAAAAAAAAAATCAAACAGTCTTTTTTCGCCACCTTAACTCTTAAGGTACCCACGTCGATGACCGTGCGGGCTGCGGCGCACGCCAGTAGATGTTCTCCTCTGTGGGCATAGGTTCGACTCCTGCAAAGATTCTACTGACGAGAATTGTACTTGCAAAACCAAATTCCCAATCTCCTTCCGTCTAAGCAGTGCTGTGTGAATCATAGGGCTGTCTGCTGAGCGTAGGCAACACCTTAAAAAATCCATCACGACAGGTGGTATTTGTCTCTCCCTCTAACCGTCTTAATCTTTTCACTCTTCAGAAAAGATTTGACAAAACAATAAAGCACGTTAAACAAAATTCAGAGTCAAAAGGTAAGGTTATTCAGTACAAATGTTTTTCTGCGCCCAACGACACCTATCACTTTTCAGTAAATATTTATATGCATTTTAAATAATAAGCAATAAGGTTTTATTTTGTTATTATCTTGTTTTTTTCTTCATATAATTGCATTTCTGGAAGACGCACGTAGAAAGTGTTGAAACAAAACATGTAATTGTGGAGAGCACGGACTGTATAACATTGAGTTAGCAATTTAGCGCCACCTGAATCGGTGAACTTGATTAAATAAGAGCAGCAAGCTGGTAGAAAGAGAATAGAACGATTTATAAAGATGAAAAAGAAAACGCTACGGAGGTCACCCAGTCGCCAAGCCACGCAAAATATATGAATCTGTATTCCTTTTTTTTGTTTAAATAGGCTTGCATATGTTTAACGAAAACAATTTACACCTGATACTTAACTTTTAATTTACCTTCCTCCGCCTTGAAGCCCGGTCCCTTTGTTCGGTCCTTTCAAGGACGACCACTATTAAACTTCCGCGTGTGTGCCGTCCAAAACCCTCGCCTTCTCCCCCTTTTCTCCTTTACTTCCTTTATTTTTTTTGTTTTCAGGCTCGCTCCTTTTTACAATAACTTTTTATTTGTTTTTCTTGTGTTTTCTCTAACTAGAGTCCACTGACGGTTCTTTTTTTTACACCTTTTCCACAGAAGTACTTTGTGTTACTATCTTTGCACTCTTCATCACAATCGTCGTTGCCGGGAGTCCAGAACAAAAAGACCGAAGCTATCCGTCCGGCATATAACCAAGCCGTCTATTCTCTCCAACTTGACTCCCCCAGAACTTCTTCCGGTAGCATTGGGCGCGTTCAGCGTGTTCTCTACCTCACAAATATTTTTCTGTGTCCAACATATTTAAAAGTTCCATGTGTCCATTATATATACAAAATTGTAAGGTTCACATCCTTTTAGTGATTTCGCACTGTACTTTAACACTTAAAGCACTTTCAATAAATTCATATTTTGTGGCGTTGTGACTTGATGAGTACAATATGCACGTATGTAACTTCGAGTCGAATGGATTCAGTTAATTTCAATTAAAATATATGAATAGGTTTACTCTACTCCTTCAATTAAAAATATCTAAATAGGTCTACTTTACTTCACCAGTTGTATTGTAGTTTCCCTAAAGTTTATATAATTCAAAATCTAAATAAACAAAGGTTAGCAATGTATTAAAATCTTAAATCTTATCTTCTAATGATCCAGATGAGTTCCCGGTTAAATTCATTTCCAGGAGTAGATATCGCCTTAATCTATTGCTTGTTATTCCAATGGAAACAAAACGTCTTCGTAATCAAGAGGCAAACCCAATGCATTGAAACGTCTTAACGATCGACAGGTAAATCCGATGATCAAACGAGGTAAATCTAATGGGACCAACATGAGAAGTTAGGGTTCCAGGGGAATTAAGGCATCAAAATAAAATTGAGCAGGCGAGTTGAGCTCGAGGATTCAGCACTAATTTTCCACATTCGCAAGACAAACCCAGTGTCCTTATTGACATTCTGAAACTAAGAAAATATGCGCAGAGTTTGGGAACGTTACAAAAGTAGTTATGGGTTGTCCCAGAGGGGGATGGGGGGCACGGGGGTCATGACTCCTCCCACAACCGTAGTTTTGCCTTATTTTTTCTTGCAATTGAAAACAAAATAAACTCAGTTTTTAAGCTACATTGCCATTAATGGGAGAAGGAAAGAAAGCGTTTAATAGATGTCAGTCTGTCCGCCTCTCTGTCTTTATTATTATTTTTACTTTATTGAAAATGAAAGATAAAGTTCGTAAATGGGCCAATTTGGACAACTCCTTCATTGGGTGGCCATATGAAGGTTTTATTTTTTAAAGCCGAAAATGTAAATAATTTTTAAAAGTTTTTGCGATCATCATGAAAATATGCGTATATAGGTTTTCGAGGTCGCTGATTGCGAATCCAGAGCCGGATTTCTTAAATTCAAAATGGCGAATCCAATATCGCGGCCAAGATTTTCTAAACGCCAATGCAGTGTTGGCAAAATGACGGATATATAGGTTTTTGGGGCTAATGATTACGAATTTAATCTTAACGCTTAAGAATTCAGCATGGCGGATCAAATATGACGGTCGTAAATGTTGACTTTTCCAAGAGGTTTTCGATAATCTTGGAAATAAGTCCATATGGGTTTTTGGAGGTCGCTGATTTCGAATCTGGAGTTAAATTTTGGAGATTCAAAATGGCGGACAGGATTTACTACAGGTCAACGTAATATTCACGAAATGGCAAATTAAAGCTAAAGGGTGCCTCGACAGGTTGCGGATAGTAGGACTACCTGCAGATTTAAACGTCAGCTGCGAATATATAAGACTAAGTAGCCGCGGACAATTAACTATAAACGAATTATTTTCTTTTCTTCCCTACATCTAGGGTATAACATAATTGGTTTAAACCAATTATAGCTTCTTTCCTTGTTTCTATACTCTTTAAGAATTCCAGAGGCTCTGTCCAGTAGCGAACTTAGGATTGTGTCTGGGAGGAGCACAATCAAACACTTATTATAAAGAAAAGGATAAGGGCTTGGAGGTGTAAAATGAGCAAACTAAATTCGCACCTTGATAGTGAAAGAAAATAATCCGAAGAGGAAGGAGGTAGCAGCCGTCTCTAAGCATTTTCTGATGCAGGAATGATTCCAAACTTCGGAAAAGGTGAAAATAGAAGTGAGGCAGGATGGGCCCTTATGAGTATGATAGCTCTAGTGAGTAGACGTGCCTCGATTCGGCTTCC
This sequence comes from Dasypogon diadema, assembly GCA_006980735.1. Lineage (NCBI taxonomy): Eukaryota > Metazoa > Arthropoda > Insecta > Diptera > Asilidae > Dasypogon > Dasypogon diadema. The sequence continues at coordinate 5,419 of QYTT01094442.1, forward strand.
GCTATTATTAATTTTTCCGGGCCTTAACCGTTATCTGATTGTGCTTTTTTAGTCGGTAGTTGTTCCCTAGTCGATATTTTCTGATATTTAATATACTTTTTGACTTGCTTGTGACGAGATTGTTCGCAATTTTGCACTTTGTGTGATTCACTTCATATTTTTTCGGGTAGTGGATACTTGAAGCTGGTGCTACGCTGTTCTTTACTTGTATTTGTCCGGCGCTCATTTTCTCGTTCAAAACCTTTACTATGCCGGGTAACAATAAGAAAATGGTAAAAACGATGGATTCTCGCCTCTCTAAGATGATGGTGGATCAGTTCCAACAATTGGAGAACAAAATTACTAGTAAAATCGATGATGCCATCCATGTTCTGAGTAGTAAAATTATACTCTGAGCAGTAAAATTATACTCTGTGAGCGATCATTGGGTGATTTGCAACAGAGCTGTAAGGCCGTCTACATACGGAGCTACTCGAAATAAACGGAACTGGTTTGTGACTGGAATCACTAAGCAGTTACTAACTCATTAGTGACGCGTATCCACACACGAAGCTACTCAAAAAAGACTGAAATCAATAGTTTCTTTAGTGAAATCATGGAAGGACCATCAACATCTTTAACCCATCTTCAAAATCACACACAAACCGAGCAACTGCAGTTACTAGTGACTCGGCAGTCGAGTTCCCTAGAACTAATTACTAACGTGTTGGTAACGGGTTAGTGATCAGTAACGCCGTGTGTAGTGTCCCAACCATTTACATTGGAAGTGACTCATTGCTGATTGGTTAGTAACTTGCGTTACTAATCAGTTTCTTTCGAGTAGCGGCGTGTGTAGACGGCCTAACTCATTGCAATCCCAACTTGTTGACATTCATCACATTCAACGATTGACTGATGTCATTATTAGAGGAATTCCCGTCCAGGCCAACGAAAACATTCCCGGTGTGGTCAAGGATATTCCTGATGTTATTGAGCATCCCATTTCAGAATTCATGGATGCTATCCGCATCAGAGCCAGAGCTACACAGAAAAACTCTCCAATCGTTGTTCGGTTTTCTTGTGTTGGTGAGCAAGAAGCGTTTCTGATGGCTTTGCGCGAACGAAGAGGCATAAAACTCTGACATTGACGGCTTTTCTTCAGCTCCTGTATATATATATATAACTGAGAGCCTGACCCGTCATTATAATTCACTTCTTCGAGAGATTCTTAAGTTGCGCAGATTGGGAAAGTTGTTCTTGGCGAAAACTAGGGACGGATTTCTTTGTGTGAGGATCGGCAAAGGGGACTCTGAGGTCAGAAAAGCAACCCAAGAAGAGTTGCAAAGGCTTGTCTCAAATTGAATGCCACTGACATATTGTTGATAGAGCTGATGTAGAATGTTATGTTTTTTTATTTGATTTCTTTTCGAATATTTGCTATTGCAATTCTTACTTCGAAACTTGAAATTGGAGATTATATTCGAATTTTGGGTATTCTATTTTTTTCTTTTGAATTTTCTCTACCTGTATATTAGTTTTTAGCATATACAGGGTGATTCAGATCAAGGTACCGAGCGGTATACCACGTGATTCCTTGAGGTGAGCTGATAAAAAAATCGTTCCACATAACCATCCGCCCCCTTACAACTCTTCCCTAACGAGTTACAGCCCCTCAAAGACATTTCGACTTTGAATGTTCCTTGATGGAAATGTTTGCTCATAACTTTTGAATGACCCTATGGATCCCGATTATTTGTGGTTTAGTTGAAAGCCATCATAAGTGCCTTTCTTTTGGTACCTCACTTGTTGCTATCGACGAACTACGACGAGACAACGAAAGAAACTTGCCATTTTTCGAAGCCAATTTCACGATTCAACAATCAATTTTGAGGGAATAACCCTCTCAAATTCCTCACTTTAGTGTAAAAAAAGTCGAGGTAGGGAACAAACTAATCAAATTGAAGAATGATTCTGCACTTCACATTTGAATCGCTCACCTTACATTTTATTTTATCGGAATGGGATTTTCACGATTCTCACCCTCTTAGTCTTTACCACAACAAACTTCCTGATATCAGGTATATCTCCATGGTCACTTCTTAATATTAAGCTATTGATTTTTCCCACTGTTAAGTTTCTACTATATATCAAAAATTCTTACTTGTTATACCCTTGGTTAGGAGATGTAGGGTTTCGTTAAGTTCTCCGCATCAACAGGATGAATCGCTCCAGAATTTTAACGATGAATTTCGTCGGTCGTCCAGGCCGACGTCTTCTTGCAGATTTGTCTCAGCAATCGGCAGTACAGAATCACAGCACTAATGGTACTCAGCATATCAGTTTGTTTTTAATGATGAATTGCGTCGGTCGTCCACGCCGACGTCTTCATGCAGATTTTTGAAAACGGTCCGTACGATATGGGTATCCCTTGCAACGGGAATATGCCACCGCTGCCACCAGAAACTGTTAAAGCCTGACTCGGTACTTACCAAGTTGGTGAAGGGAATCAAGACTGAATTTTCTTCTTCGTATGCATACCAAAATGACAACATCAAATTCCTGTGCACTTTCAGAAGAAAATACGATTTAAAATTGATTTGAAGAGATCTCATTCACGACGCGTGATAACAAGCATAGATTACACATTTATTTTGTAAGTGAATTTTTCATGTCAAATATTTTTTCACAGTTAAATATGTATTATACCCTATGTGTCAATGCAGAAAAGCATTTGTTATTTACATAAGTAGTCTACTCCTGAATGCCTTATGTATACGGGTAACAAACTTAAAACAGGGCTTTGTACATATTCTTAATTGCATGAATGTAGATTTCACTTGCAAGACTTTAATTCGTATGTGCATGAGCTTCAATCTATTTTATTCTACATGAATTTTAGATGTAAATTAGATATTAATACAAATGTGAAGGCAATTTACAATGAATTATAATTTTTATAAATTTTAATTTGGATCAAATCGTAAAGATAAGTGTAAACTAGGTTTTATAAAAACAATCACCCTATCCCTACCACTGGTAGTGAGGAAATGGACACTTTTGTAAAAATAAAACCCTTATTTTATGTGCAAATGCGCAGGGGTTTCCTAACTCTTCACTTTCTGTCGCCATCAGTTCCCTGTGCTTCTCATCTACGCAATTATCACTAACAAGGCTCAAAGGCAAACATTTGACAAAATACGCCTTTTTCTTCCTGAGCCGTACTTTTCACATGGTCAAGTATACACAGCTGTGTCGTGAGCAATTTCTGCCGATACGCTTCGCATTCAAATCTTGCCGGACCAAAACAAAATTTTTTCCCCTGAAGAACCCATTACAGACACCAAATAACTATCACTTATATCACTCCTTTTCTTATCTTTTTCTCTAACACGAAAAGATCACGCATAGGGTGAAGATACCTTTCGATAATCAAAACACTGTGCCTCTTATCCTACCAGATGATGGGGAAATAGGCGTTCTTTTCATTGCTTTATCGACTTCCACAGGGGATCTAACTAGTGTAAAAATAATTAGTGTATTCATAAAATATCCAACAAACACAAAAATAATTCATAATGGCCGATTATGGTATTGACAAAAACTTCTGCACGTTACCACTAAACGTTCGATTGTTAGACGATGATTACGGTAAATCTAAGAAAATAACAAATATACATTAGTATTTATTACTTTCAGATTACCCATTTGACTAGTTATGAAGGTACTGCAAGTAGTGTGGTGCCAGCGCTGCGGGAACATCTTGCAAAAGTGCCGGGGGTCGGTAGACTATTGGACGCATGTTTAGTTATCTAGGGTTAAGTAAGAATTTATATATTTTGTGAGTGCTCTGAAGCGATTAGGTAATAGTTTTGATCAAGTGCTAAAAGTGTTTTTTTAATTTGTTTCCTTCAAAAGCAAATTTACAATGCGACTTCTAAGAAATTAACAGTATTCGCTGATCTTTACAAAGCAAAAGGAACAGAAAAGGAAAGCGGCTCGCCCGGTTAAGTGACATTTATAAAAAATGAGGTTACAAAGCTGATTGCATGTGCTCCATGATTTAGAAAATAAAACCGGCCAAGTGCGAGTCGGATTCGCGCACGAAGGGTTCCGTACCATTATCTATTAAAACGGCAAAAAAATCATGTCTGTTGGATGGGAGCCCCCCTTAAATATTTGTTTTATTTTAATTTAATTATTTATTTTTAAAGTGAATATATAACCAAATATTCTGTGAATATTTCAAGCGTCTACCTGTTTCCGTTACCAATATCGAGCAAAAACGAGCAAAAAAATCACGTTTGTTGTATGGCAGCCCCCTTAAATATTTATTGTATTCTATTTTTTCGTATTTGTTGTTATAGCGGCAACAGAAATACATCATCTGTGAAAATTTCAACTGTCTAACTATCACGGTTCATGAGATACAGCCTGGTGACAGATGGACGGACGGACGGACGGACAGCGGAGCCTTAGTAATAGGGTCCCGTTTTTGACCCTTTGGGTACGGAACCCTAAAAAGGAAGAATGCAATCTTATAACGAAATCGATATATATTTCTCAGATCAGCTGTTCAGAGCAGATTATCGAGAAAATCTAGAGTAGAAGTAACCGTACATAGTCGCCGACTTCTTTATCTCATTGATGGGAAACCAGAAGAGGCAGAATTCTGCTGAGAAACTCTTCATTCGGTACACGGAATAGTGAAAACACTGGTTGTGCATCTTAAGATAAGTCACAACCTCCTAGTAACTACAAAGGAAATCATACACGATCATGTTCAAAGCTTGAAAGGTGAAGGAATTTTCGCTCGATTTTTAACAATAATTTTAACATTGGTTTTGGTTATCTGGGGACTGACACATGCCTCTTATGTGATAAATTTAATGCTTACATAAAATGCCATTGGTCACAAATTTTCACAGAAATAAAATTAAAAAGCCAACGGAAAACTGAAAACTGTTAAGACGAAGACGAATATTAGATGAAAGGAAATCCCACTTACTGGAAGGGGTTACCTTTTACGCAAGACCACAGCAGCGTACTTAGTTGTCATACATTAAATAGATTACATTAACTACATTATTTTACAGAGTTAATAATTTTAATCGGTTATTTAAATCTTCTACGGGAAATTAGAAACCTTTTGTAATTAAAAGTTGATGATGTAAAATCAGATAAAATTTACATGAACCTTATTTAACTCGGGCAAACAAGAAAAAAGTAACTCTGCATTCGATAGATTACAGACGTTCTTTTGCTAACATGTAGCTCACTTCATATTGAAACACTGTGTACAACGCTAGGGTTATATTCGAGTATTTTCATGTTACAACCGATACGATGCAAATTGGTAAGCCAATTTTTATTGAGTTAAATTGTGTTCTGATAATTAATAGTAGGCACCGAAATTGTTTTACAAGGTTAATGAGCAATTATGAGGCAAATTATGACTTTTTAGTGTACCAAATATTTGAAGCTATTAATGTTGCCACCAAGCAATGGAAATTGTAATACTTCAGTGAAATTATTATTCAAATTTCAACAAAATACAATGAAGTGCATTGATTAGTTTGTGAACCAAAGGGTACAAATGTAACAATATTATTCAAACACAAACATTGTCTGTGATTGGGAAAAGTAGCTATTTAGAGTGCAAAACGTTCGAAGTAATGTTTTTTTATTTTTTTCAAAAACTTTACACCATTGAAAATTCGATTGAATTTTTGCAATTTCCTCATGCCGTAATTTTAAGACAGTTGTTATCATAGATCCGTGCAATTTGACCATATATACTGCCATTGTGAAATATTAAAATATTTGACTAGTCTGCTCTCGAATGCACTGAGACCACTGGATTAACTGCTAAATGGGATGTAATATTAAAATATAACTCGATTTCTTCCATTTTAGTTGTGGTTGTAAAGCGATAATTACGGAACAATTTTATAACAAACACCTTTAGAAGAAGATATGCATATCGCCACCCTAAAAAGTTTCTTTATATGATAAACATTACTCCTGAATTCTACACAATTTACCTATGCAATTTCTAAAACCTTTACTAAATGGCACAAAGGCATACGGGTGTCTGTTCTTTACTGCATCAGGGAGAAAGTGCTCAGGATTAAATTCCAACGCATCTGGCCCCCAATATTTAGCGGACCTGTGCAGTGTATATGCATCTATGACAATATTTGTACCTTTTGGAAGCAAAATATCAGCGTTTAATTGGAAGTCGCTTTCTACTTGTCTGCCTTGGAAAGGTACAATAGTTAGCAACCGAAGAGTTTCATTTATCACCATTTCGACTAAAGGCACATCTGCTAAATTCTCGAAACATACATCGAAGTTTTTATTTGGGAAGACTTCCTTAATTTGTTCATACAATTTGTCTTGCCACTCCAGGTTAATTGCTAAGAGCACTGTCATGAAATATAGTGCACTAGATGTTGTTTCATATGCCTGCAAAGAAAATTTCTTTTAAACGGTATTCTTGCTTTATGACGATGTACTTGCAGCTATTATAAAATGATTGCTTTCATCGATTACTTCATCTAAAGGGAGTATTCCTTTCTGTGCCATCCCTGCAACATGGTCAATGAAAACGCTTTCGGATTTTATGAAGCTGTTGTTATTCTCTGATTTAACAGCTTGTAAGTTACGTTGATGTATTTGTTTAGACACAAACTAGAAATGTTTATGTTATCGCCCATTCAACGTAAATTATATAAAAATTACCCCTTCTACAAAATCCTTAGTCCTTTCCATAGAGTCTTTCTTAGTTTTGTAAAATTTATAATCAAAGATTTTAGTGTAAAAATCAAGAGTGTAAAGTGGATTAACAACCATTTTCGCAACACACTCGATAGCACTATGCAGGTGGGATTCAAAATTGGTAAAAGTATTAGAAATGGGTACATTAACAAATTCCGAACTCACCAGTTATAGGCATCAAGAATTTTGTTTTTATCATCCGTCTGAATGTGCATTTCAGTTCCCATTAAAGTTTCTGCAAAGATTTTACAATTTTTAACAGCATAATCTTCTAAAGAAAAACTTACGGCAAGCAGTGTTCAGCGTATATCGTTGGTACATATCCCGAATATCAATTGTTGTTTCTGTGTCGGCAAATTTTCCTAATTTCACACGCAAAACATCTGTCTGTGAATTAAATATCGGGAAAAAGCTCATAAGGTTTCGATGATTAAAGACGGGGTTTAAGAGCTTCCGGTGTAGAGACCACTTAGGATCTTGAAAGAGAAAAGTTATTTTGAATTCCGTGTTATTTTTCATTTAATTACTGCTATTTGAAATTATTCCGTCTCCTGCAACTCGTGATATGGATTTGTATGGCACACACTTGTTCACACATTCCGGCGCCCTCAGAACTTTCTCCACATTTTCCGCATCTACCACATACAATAAGAACATTGGACCTAACCAAACTGTTGCTGGTGACTTGTATTTGGCCATAATTTTTCCATATTGTAGGATGTCTGATAGGATAAATTTTATATATATATAGCAGGGGCGGCTTCTCTTTGGAAGCAAGGGAAGCACTGCTTCCCTTGAACAAATAAAATAAGAAGGAAAAAATATTAACTAGAATATTAATTTTTTCACAACATAGAATTAAAAAATTACAATTGCTAAATATAGTTACTGGCAACACTTATTTGTTCTGTTGTAACTTTCTAGTATCAGATTTATAACTTTCTCTTAGGCAATAAAAATTTACCATTCATTTATTCACCAGAGGAAGCTGTAGAATTCATAGCTTCTTTCGCTCCGTTCCTAAAAAGTAAAATTCCAAACACATTCAAATAAGCAGACTCAAACTACTACTCAAAACCATGCGAGAATATATTGCCTGAGGAAGCATTTCAAGCAGCTTCTTCTGTGCGAACAAACTTTTTCTACTTGATACTCTCCCACATATAACCGTGTAATTATTGTGTCTCTTAATATGAATCTACTTCGCTAATATGTTTCTCTTTTCCTCAAGTTCATAATTTTCCCTTATGCCTTATATGACTTTGGTGTTGCAGTGGATTATTTTTTCTCTTTTTTACGCTGAACATTTATTGTGTGCCAAATTTGCACCCTCCTCGATCTATGCAGGAAAATTTGTTCAATGAAGCTATTGATTTAACAGCTTCTTTTCATATTCTTAATTACTGATTATATTCTCTTCACCATTAAAAGGAAGAGGTTAGTTTCTGTGGGGTTGGTTGGTGGTTGAGTTGATGAATAGCAAAAAGTTAACATATATTTGCGAGAATATGAATTAACCCTTTAGTAGTGCATGTGCATGTGCTATAAATTCAAGATCCCTGGGACAGAATGGAGCATTTATATTGTTGTTGTTGTTGTATTTTGCTAAATTTTGTGCAGTATTTTTTGGTGGTTGAATTTTTAATTACTTAAATAGACACTAGTTTTTTGTGCTTTGAGATATTCTGTAGTTATTTGTGCTATTTTTCCTACGTTAAGTGGGCACTAGTGCGGTGATTTTAATTTCATTTTATTGTTTGAAGTGCACATCTAACTAGAAAGGTATTTGTAGTATTAGTTGTGCTTTTGGGCCTACAAGTATTTCAATTTTCCTCATAATTTTTAAGAAGTATTATTTACTTTTTCTTATTTTTATACTTTGCTTTAATTATGTCATCTGAAAGTAGCTGTGCGTGTATCATAGAGGAACTTCTAAGGCAATCTTTTACTTCAAGATCTTTCGAGAAGAAAAAAGAAATTTTAGACAATGGCCGGCCAAGACCATCCCTTTCCCTTAGTCAACCATCTTCGAAAAAGAATTTCACTCGACATTTTTCTATTAAGCTATATGATGAAATTGAATGGTTGACTGCTTGCAAATTTACTAATAAGCTTTACTGTGTTTGTTGTTTTCTTCGGAAAACAATGTATGGGGAAAAACGAGGTTTTCAGATTTAAACAATCTACACAAAGCCATTAAATGGCATGCGAGAATGTCTCAAGACCATTTAGGTTGTATGTTATCCTTGAAAACATTTGGTAGTTTGCCACAGATAGAAACAATGCTTAACTCTCAGCGCTCCCTTAATATTCAAATTCATAACGAGCAAGTCAAGAATAACAGAGAAATTCTTAAGTGTTTAATCGATGTTGTATCTCATTTGGCTTGCCAAGAACTTGCTTTCCGCGGTCACGACGAAAGTGTTAATTCTGATAATAGAGGGAATTATATTGAAACCATTACTCTATTATCAAAGTACAATCCCAGTTTAAAAAACCATTTGGAAAATTCTACATGTTTTTCGGGATTATCGAAAGAAATCCAAAATGATTTGGTCTTGTCCGTATCTCATTTTGTTTCAGACTTCATTAAAAAAGAGGTTGAAAATTCTACGTTTGTCTCAATTATTTTAGACGAAACAACAGACGTTACGGTTAAATCCCAACTTTCTACAATATTAAGATATGTGGATAAAGAGGGAAACATTCATGAACGGTTCTTAGGCTTTCGAGACATTTCAAAAGACAGAACAGCTGAGTTTCTACACGGTCACGTAACTGGTATTATTAATCAATACAAATGTGAAGAAAAGTTAATCTCACAAAGCTACGATGGCGCTGCTGTAATGTCTGGTGGTATTAGTGGTCTGCAGAAAAGAGTAAGAGATACATTTCCTAGCGCCAGATTTGTTCATTGCTTCGCGCACAAACTTAATTTAATTCTTATGAAATCTTGCGAAAGAATTAAAGAGTGCCGTATATTCTTTTCGTCCCTGTCGGGCTTTTCAACATTTTTCAGTCACTCCACGAAACGAACTTCTGCTTTCGATGAAGTAGTTCGGAAAAGATTGCCTAAAGTTACGTCAATTAGATGGAATTCTAACAGTAAACTTGTGCTAACAATTAGAGAAAATAAGTCTGACCTAGAAGAATTTTTCAGTGGTATTGCTAATGATGGTTCTTGGGATAGCGAAACCTTTAATGCGGCCAAGGGCTTATTGTCTACTATTACGGAGTTTGAATGTAATTTTTTATTGAATGTGTTTTCCTTTATATTTCCGTTTAGTGATCAATTATTTAACATTTTTCAGACTAAACAAAATGACATAACTTATTGCATCAAAAAAATTCATGATTTTAAGAACAAATTGGAGGAAATGCGGTCCCAATTTCAAGTATATTTTGATCAAACAAAGGAAATTTGTGATTTACCGAGTAGGCGCAAAAGATTTCGACTTACGGTAGATGGAGAAGTAGATGTTGAGAGTAGTTTTAGGCAGCTTTTCATCGACATAATAGACAATTTATCTCAAGAAGTCAGTCTTAGATTCGATTCTTTCCTTGAGCTACTTTTTCTCAAACTTCTCAACACATCTTTATATTCAAAATTTGCTAAAAACTTTCCTAGTGAGTTTCTAAATAACTTAAAGGAGGTTTATTCAGATAAATTCGATTTTTGCTCTCTACGCACTGAGCTTACAGTTCTTTACTCCGATGAAGATTTAAGAGATAAAAGTATTAAAGAGTTGAAGGACTATTTTATAAACAATAATTTGCAGAGTTGCTTTCCAGAATTTTACAAGCTAATCCATTTAATTTTGACAATTCCCGTAACGAGTGCGTCCGCGGAACGTGGTTTTTCTACTCTTAAAAGAATTAAAACCTACCTGAGGAATTCTACTGGAGAGGATCGATTAAGTAATTTGGCACTTTTGTCAATTGAAAAGAAATTATTAAAAAATCTTCTTAGTAGTGAAGAGAGTTATAATTCAATAATTGATCACTTTGCGCGTCAAAAAGACAGGAGAATTGCTTTAAATTACAAACTCTAATACTTGTTTCTACTTTTATTTCTTTTTCCGTCGTGTGGCTTTTTACAAACATGCTTTATAGTTTTATGTTTATTATCGCATATAAAGAAGTTGGGATCTGTTATGCTTTTGAAATATCTTATCGCTTTGTAGTGTTTAGCAGAATTTGAAGTATAACATTTGCTTTTGATTTTCAATTATCATAATTTATTATTTAATGTTTGCTATATGTAACGTTTTTTAATACATTAAGCTTCTTGCATGTAAGTCCAATATATGAAGACGAAAGGGTTTAAATGAATTTACTGACCCACATAGGTGTAATTATTTAATAACCAGGCGGTGCTAATATTAGTATTGACTTCAATACATGCACTACTACATGTACACCGATGGTTCACGCGAGAACTTTAAGAGAATGTTACATGATAAACTAAATACAACATGAGAACTCTCCGCCGCCGGCGCCGACGTGAACGTGTTCAACATAAACAAGGGGAAGGGAATAAAAACAAACTGGTGACATTTTTCAGTAGTCTAGTCAAAAATTTCAACAACAACAACAAAATTCACTATAATAAAGAGAAACATGCTTACTTACTGTAAAAGCAAAATTACGCACAGAGTTTGAAAAAAGGTTTTTGCCTCCGCACGAGTCAAATACCTGCAAATAACTGAGATATTTACGTGGCAACAACTTTTCGTACATTTTTTTTTCTAACCCAACAAATCAAGTGAAAACTACGTGTGACGAAGCGAAGCACATTCGGACCCACCTTACTCTACGTTATTTACTTTTCCAAATAAATAAAAAAAACCACGGTTAACAATTAAAAATTCTGTAATTGTTAACAGTTAATAACTAACGATTGACT